>CM021100.1:404080824-404241917 GCA_007115665.2 Sequoiadendron giganteum | reverse complement strand
GAGAGAGTAAAGAGGGAAGGAAAGAGAGAGGGAAGAAGAGAGAGAGAAAGAGGGGAGAGAGAGAGAGAGAGAGAGGCAAGGATAGGTAGGGATAGAGAGATTTGTTATAGAGATTAGGGAGAGATATATAGAGATAAAAGGAAAAGGAGGGGAGATAGTGAAATGTAGAGAGGGAAGAAGGGAGGGAGAGAGGGAGATTGATATTAGAGAGGGAAGGAGAGATATATGGACGTGTAGAGATGTAGTTCTTGAGCTCAAGGGAGAGAGTGTTAGATAAAGGGATGGAGATAGTGAGAGAGAGGGAGAGAGGTCTAGAGAGTAAGAGATGAAAATGAGTGAGATCGAGAGAGAAAGATGAAATTTGACCTCCTGATTACTGAAATTTGACATGCTGATTACTAAAATTTGACTAATTCTATTTTTTTTTAAATCTTCCAAAAATTAGAATTTGCATTAGATAAATCCTACAGATCTAAAACCACTCTCAAAAATCTTGATACTATATACATGAAATATAACTTAAAGTAAATTTTCATATGTAAATCTCAGCTTATACTTAAATTTTTATTTCATGTATATAGTTTCCTTGGTAGAAAAAGACAAAATGAAGGAGTTTACAAAAATGCATTCCAAAAGTCATGAATGAAATTTGGTGAGTGCCAAATTTGGTGCCAGCCAAATGAAGCAACCCATTTGGTGAGCACCAAATTTAGTCAGTGCCAAATGGGTTGCATTGGGAAATACCCACCCAATGGGTTGGATTTTACATTGGGATTCTGACCCAAAGCTTTGGACAGCCATTTCATGCAAAAGACGTGATTTTTTGAAATGCTAACACAATTCCTCATATTTTTGTCTGTGCTCCCCATCTCATTTGCACATCTTTCAATGAATTTTTTTATAAAAAATTTTTGATGGCATTAACCTCTCTCCTAGCTATCTAAATATATAATTATGTTTTTCATTTTGATTTAGTTAAGGTTTTGATCCATAAATTTTGTTGTAAATTCCTTTGTTTTTTGTCAAAAAGAAAACATGTGCTAGCTTTAGGATATATTTTTACTCATTCATCAAAATTTGAAAAAAAATACATTTTTTAAAACTAGACTCCATTCTACGTGTGATGAAAAAAATCAATTTTTGATTAGTTTTCAAAATATTTAGGGGGAGAGCACACTCAAAATTCGGCTTTTCAAGATGTGTCCACTTTAAAAATTCATAAAATATTACATATTCATTAAAAAAAAATTCGAAAGAACAAGGATAAACTACATGGTGTTAGCTAATTTCTCACAATTTGGATTTTTTAAATTCTAAGAAAAAGTTAATCAAAAAGGGGGGAGCCCTCAGATGCTATGCTATTTTTTTGATAAAAACAGGACCTATTTTTGGCCCCCCCTTTTGAGATCCTTAATCTTAATCAATTTTAAAAATAATTAGTAGCTTAGAAATTAGACTCGGAGAACTTCGACTCTTGTTCTTGCTACATCTTGAAATTTTGAGCATAACTATCTTCATTTTCTCATGCAAATCAGATTTTGCTGATTTAAAAAAAAAAAGTGGCATCTTAAGAGCCAAAATTGTGTCATAGATCCATGCACTAACCCATACATGTGTTGAATGTTAAATGAAAATGTGATTAATTAAATAATATTTTTAATGAATGTTTCTATCATTTAACATGTTTTATATGATCTAACTAAAACTTATTATAATTTCTGTTAGATGCAACATTTGTGATTAAGTATGTTATGCTAAATTAAATGGACCTATGATCTAATTAAAGAACATTAAATGCATATAAGGATCTAATCTAATAAAACACACAATATAAATTGGAATAGCATGAAACCTAAAGTAATCACTTAAAAATGAATTAAATAATCACTTAAGAATTCAAGACACAAAAAAATCTATTTGTCAAGAATGAAGCAATGTGAGAGCACATAGAATCTTATCGAGTAACTCTAATACCACTTCTTTATAATTCACACTATTTAAGAGGATTAGACATAATACCAATGTAAATGTGGAACATTAATAGGGTCTTTGAGAGGTGTGTCATCCATTTCTGTTAATGTGTAGTATTATTATAACTCCCACATCAGAGCCAACTCTACACTTAGATCCGTCAAAATATAATTCCCATGTATTAGCTTCAATTATCAACACATTATCGTTAGGGAAAGAGTCATTGTTAGGTAATGCTAAAGGAGAAGGAGCATTATCCAATTGGTCAGTCAAGGCTTGACCCTTAATTTCTCTTTGTGAAACAAACTTTGGGTCAAACTCGATCAACAACATCACCCATTTAGCTAAGTATCCTGATAAGTCTATTTTTGTGAAGAGATATTTTAAAGGGTCAAATTTTGTCATCACTTGTATATCAGAATTCAATAAATAATTTACCAACTTACTAGTATAAAATACAAGATCCAAACATTTTTTCTCCATTTTTGTGTATCACTTATTGTAATCGATCAAGGTTCGGCTATTTTAATAAACAAGATGTTCTTTACCATTGATGTCTTTTTGAGCTAACAATGTTGCAAGAGCATGATCTAATGTTGCAGTGTATAAGATGAATGGTTTATTTTTAATAGTGGGTTGTAAAATAGGTGGAATGACAAGGTATTCTTTCAAACTCTTGAATGAATTTTTACAATCCCCATTCGAATTAAAATCTACATCTTTCCTGAGGAGATATGTAAATGGTAATGTGTGATCTAGTAAAGATGTTACAAACTGACGAATAGTGTCAATTATTCCTTGTAAAGTGTGTAATATAGATATGTTTCTAGGAGGTGGCATGTTAATTATAGTGTCAATTTTATTTGTGTCCACCTCGATGGCTTTGCAAGATACAATAAACCCTAGAAGTTTTCCACTATCTACACCAAAGACACACTTTTTTGGATTTAATCTCCTGTTAAATATTTGGCAAGGATATTATCAACATAATCTTCTAGAATTTTATTTATGTAATCATGAAATATCAATTTCATTTCTTTTTGATATGTCACACCCACATTCTTCAATCCTGAACCACAAAATTTATGTTTTGAGTAAAGGATGGGTCCCCAAAGCTTTCTAGGGTTTTCACCTAGAAGGAAGGGGATATCCCTTTTGTGGAACATAAATCTTGGGATTCATTCAATATTAGGATTGAATATGATTGAAATGTCTATATGAATTATGCTAAATGATATAATATAATAAATGAAAATAATTATTACATGCAAACTAACAAAATCTACATTGTTTGCAAACACATGTTGTTATGCAACAAGGGTAAAAATAAAGACTATACAAGGTAAAATAACAAAATAGATCATACAAGTGCACCTAGAAACTGATGAGGAATGAAGTGGAAATTGCAAAATCCTCTAGAAATATGAAAAATATGACTTTTATGCCAATTGGGACACTTACGCCAAGCTGGGCGACCTAGTCCCAGTTCGAGTAAACTGCTTTGGGCTCCATTCTACCCAACTAGGTGCTCAAATCTACCAAAATATTTGATAGAAACCTCCAGTGGGACTAGCTTGCCACTATTGATGACCTAGTTCCTTTCAACTTCTCAGGAAAACTGAAAGTGGAGTTGGAGGTCTATATTCGACACTCTGCTTCTTCACTGAAATCCAGACTCAGATCCACAAAATCACCTACAAAAAAGAGTATATTTTGGTTTTTAAAGTGGGGTTTAACCTGGTCAAACACATAGTTTGTATTTAAAATTTGAAAGAGATAATAAATCTGCATAAACCCTAGCCCTAAGTGTGTCTAGAACTAGGAAAATATGAAGTAAGACAAAACCCTATTCTAATGTGCTAGAATAAGATGCATGCAAGAGATTTGAATGATGTAAGAATTCAATGCAAGAAACCATACAAAATTTTGAATGAATTTAAATGAGATTTAAACAGGATGCAAACCTTAAATCTGAAGATTGGGAGAAAATGGAAGATGGAATCACTTTGAAAACAAGTCTTTAGGTGTGATTTGGTGGCTAGTTGCACCTCCTTAACCTAGATTTCTCCATGATTCTCCATAGGAATGCATGATCAACCCTTTGAAATGTGATGTATTGAGTGAGAAGTGATCTTGAATACCTAGAAAAACCCTAGTTTTCTACCCTAAGCTTCAACTTTGTTGTAGAAATAGAGATGAATCTTCTTGTGGAATATGTTCAACACTTGATTCTTGAGATGGCTTATGAAAACTGAAAAAATGACCTAAAAAAAGTATTTGTAAGCAACAATACCTAATTGTCAGTTATTTTGACCTAGGAGGCTAACACCCATCGAGAATTTTTAGCAAGTCAGACATTTTCCTACTCAAAAATGAAAATAATCCTAAAAGGGACTATGTTGCCACCTTGGGTGACCTAGTTCCACCAAGGGTTTTTGAGGTGGGAACTGTGAATTTTGAGTGATTCTAGTGTTTTTTTTGGGGAGTTGTATGGTTCCTTAGGTAAAATAGTCCTCAAAGTAAAAAATAACTTGTCATAGGGGCCTATAAATGCTATTTTAGGAGGGTGATTGATGCAAGCATACCTAAAGTAGGACCAAATTAGGTACAAAATTATCCTTTTCTTCAAAGTTATACAATTTTTGGTAACACAAATCCAAAAGGCATCATTACCAAGAAAAATGTTCCCCAAGCTATTGTAAATGTTGTCTTATATTGATCTTGAGCGTTGATAAAGATTTGGTTGTATCCAGAAAATCCATCCATGAATGACAACAAAGCATGTCCCGTAGTCGAGTCTACTATCATGTTGATATTAGGAAGTGGAAAATCATCTTTTAAAGATGCTTTATTCAAATCATAAAAAATATGAGCACATCCTAATATGATTATTTGAGATTCATGGAGAATAATATATAGGTGTTATAAAGTCAGCTTAAAGGAGTTTATCGATCTTGGATTTCACTAATAAGGCTATCTTATGATTCATTTTCTAAATCTTTTGTCTAACAGGCTTAATATTTTTCAGTAAGCACTATATTGTGTGTTACAATCTAAGGGTCAATTCCCAACATATCTGAATAAGTCCAAGCGAAAAGTTTGGAAAATTCATGAAGTAAAGTTGCATGATCTTCTTGTTCATCATCATCAAGGAACCTCCCTATCTTAGTTACATTGTCTTCATTGTTAATATCCATTTGAATTTCCACTATATCTTATAAAGGAAGAACATTTTGTTTCAAAAAATTAGGGTTCTATTCTTCTTTGTTCATGTCCTCCTCACTATGTTCTTCTCTTTGCTTGGTACTAATCATAGTTGATGTAAGCCACTTCTTATTAGAAGGAGTTGATGGTTTATCATAACCTCCTAGCATTTCTTTCAAGGCTTCATCATCTTCAAAAAACTCCAATGATTCTTTACAATTTATATCAATCAATTATGGATCCTTCAATGTGAGAGTTGTTTTAGGATTACACATGATGGCATTGGTATTTATCGATGGTCTCTTGGTGGCTTATGTAATCTTAGAAGGGAAATATCCCAAACGAGTTTTTATCTCTTGCATGTTAGGTTCTATAGGAACATGGATGCCTTTTTCATTATTTTCACATCCTTTACCACTATAACCCAGTTATTTCAAAAGTTCATGACCTCTCCCAAAAATTTGTTCCATTTCTTTTGGGTTTGGTGGTTGTTGATAGTCTATGTCATAAAATTTTGTTGTATAACTTGTGTCTTCTTCAAGAATGGATCAGGTAGACAATTGTGAATTTTCTTCCTATTTCTATGTGGACATTACAATTGGTTTTGTTTGCTTCTCATCTTCTTTATTTGTGATTATGTATTCACCCATAAATGAAGGTGTGAATTCCAAAGAACCCCAATCATCATCTAATAATTTTGACACTATTTCAATCTCTTCCTTCTTTTATTTCATAGGATCTATGTTTGATGTTGGAATTAATGTGCTTAAATGACTTGTCATTCCTTTTTCAACTTGTAAACAACTCTCAGGCTCGTGGTTTGTTTCAACTTTGTATACCTTGTTTTTATAGACATATTTCATGATACAATGGAGAGTCAAAGGCACTACATGCATCTCATGAATCCAAGATCTTCCTGAAAGGAGATTGTATGAGAGCTCATGAGGAATAGCATGAATAGGAGTTTGTAAGGTGGCCTTTTTTACTGTAATAGGTAAATTAATCACATTGAACAGTTGCTTTCCTACATTGTAAAATCCTTGAATTGATAAGGAGTTAGGTTCAATTTTTTATTTTTCCATGTGTAATATATTAGAAAGCTTCACACTGCACACATTAAGCATTGAGCCATTATCAACAAGGGTCATTTTTATTCCTTTTCTATTAAATTTGTATATTATAATGAACGCATCATGTCTCTTTCTCATCTCCAAAAGAGGGAGCTCATGTTGGTGAAAGGTAATGTCTACATTAACTGTATTCATACCTTGTATTAGAGATACCACATCATTTGCATTTCTATTAGGAGGGATCACAACTTGTTGTAAGGCTGTTTGAAGCATAGTGTGATAGCTAGGTGAATTCTAAATTAGGTCCCAAATGGATATCTTTGTAGGAGTATTCTTAAGCTTTTCAACAAGATCATACTCCTTCCCACTATGCGGAGGAAAATGAGGAGCACTAGGAAAGATGGGATTAGACAAAGGTAAGGTTGTCAGAGCTGGTTGGTTCGATTGTAGATTATTTATAGTGTTATATGTATGAACAATGGTATTATGACTCAGTTGCTACAAAACATTATTCTCAGGTGCGTAAAGAATAATTTTAGGTTTGGTTTGAGTTTTAGTTTTGTGTGAAGGTGGGTAAAGGATGAGTTGAAGTTGAATCACATTAACATCTTTTTTTTTGGTTTGTCATAAAAAGCCTTTGTGGATGAACTTTGTGAGATGAAATCCTCAAGGGATTAGTCTAACATATCAACTCCATCACTACTAAAAGGCTTGAGGGTTAGGTTAATTGGAAAGAGAGATTTCACATAGTCAAATAGCTATACTTTCTCCAAGAGGCTTAGGTGTTGGGTCTTGTTTTTGGTTTTGTTTTCTAATGCATGTCTAGCGTAATCTAATCTAAATGAACTATGAACTAATGTTGAAAATGGAAAGTGCACAAATCTAATTCTATTCACGATTGCAATGAATGTAAATTATACTACCTCTAATGATTGACTGTAATAGAAAGTATGCAAACTAAAATAGAAAATCAATAACAACAAAATAAAGCTTAAAAATAAGAAATTTAAGTCTATAAAATGCGGTTCAGAGGTGTAAAAAAGAAAACCAAAAATTGAAAACCCTAGAATTTAAATTAACCAATGTTAATGCAAGCCAAATCTATGATGAAAATGTAGTCCAAATCAGAATTTTAATGCTCTAAAGGTAAGTTCACCAAAATGGAACCTCTAAAAATGGGGGTGAATAATAATTATTATTAACTGCTATCATACCCACTTTCAAGATATTACATTAAAGGATAACCATAGAGATCTCAATGCAAAAGAGAAAGAGATATTGCAATAGGGTTGTCCTAGGGGTTGAAAGTAGACTAATAAGGGGGTTCACCACCAAGTTTAGACTTGGAAAAGATAATGAAATGCAAGATGCAACTCTAAACCCTAGTTTAACGCAATAACCTATTAAATGACCTATAAATGCAAATAGAACATAACAAAAAAGTACTAATATCTATGGTGTGAACCCAAAAATCTAGAAATGAATGATTGAAGCTCTAAAATGTTGAAAATTTTGACTTTTTGACCTACTAGGATTCATTCACCAACCTAGGTGAATTAGTCCCTAATCTGGATGTCTACATAGGAGCCTATTTTGGGAAAATGTTATCTAAATCTATAAATAGATCTAGAAAATACCTATAGTGGGACTCATTTGCCACACTTGGTGAATCAGTCCCATTTCACTTTTTCGGGAATTTAAAGTACTAATCTACACTCCAACACCTTCGCTTTCCTTCCAACGTGAATTCTAGATCCAAATCTATGAAAATACCTACAAAACAAAATATAAACTTGATTTCTAATGGGTTTTTCCTTATTCATACCACTAGTTTGGTAATTAAACTTTGATAGAAATAAAACATGCTAAAAATAGGAATGTAAACCCTATCCTTATGTTTGTCCAAGACTAGGAAATTTAAAACACAATGCAATTATATTCTAATGTGTAAGAGTATGATGCAAGAATGGAAATATGATGATGGATGACTCACTTGGGGAGATCTATAATCACCCCAAATGACCTCTAATGATGCTTCTACCCTCCATAGGTTGAATGCAGAGTGATAATGGAGGATGGAATGACTTAGGAAAAAATTCTTTAGGATTTGCTTGATGGCTAGTTGCATCTCCTCAACCTAGAATCCATCATGATTCACCATAGAAAACCATGATCAATCCTTGACAATGCTATATCTTGAATGAAAGTGAGCCTGAAGACCTGCAAAACAGTTTAATTCTGCTACAAGAATTCAACTTTATTTTCTTTTGAAACTTGAATGCACTAAAAATTTGAATTAAAATGGTGAATTTCTCGCTCAAATTTGAAAAAGACCCCAAATGGGACTCATTCACCCAAGGTGGTGAATGGGTCCGACCTGGGGGTACTCATTCGCTCAAGGTGGTGAGTAAGTCCCAGACTAGCATTTTGAGGTGGGTTTTCGATATTTTTGATGTTCTAAGTGATTTTATGGGATTTTTAGGTGAAATAAGCCTCGAGATCTGAAATAATGGGTCTTAGGGGCCTATAAATGATGATTTAAATTTTTATTAATGCAAGGGTACCCAAGATAGGTCCAAATTAGACAAATAATTATACTATTTCTAAGAAGGGAGTAAAAGTTTGGTTGTCATACTAAGGGCTTCATCACTTGATGGATTCACCAATTTCTCAAGTTGAATGTTGAGGAGGACCTAAGACAATCCTATCATCCTTATCATCCTTAGGAGGCATTATTTTTTCATTAGGAAGTGGTATTCTCATTTCAAGAGGAGGATATTCATATATGTTGTGCCTATAACACACACGCCCCATTTAGAATGAGGACCCTCTCTTTCTCTTTTTGTTGGGTTGCTTTTTCCTTCACCTTGATCTGTGTGCCCCCCTTATTTTGAGTCCTAAGTGGTCAATAAGTCTTAAATTTATCACCCTGAGTTGACCAAGTTTCACCACCCTCAAAATTTTCAAGTCTTTGGCCTTTGCAGAGTTCCTTTGGCAGTTTTCCTTGAATCCTTAAAATTGTCGCCTTTTGTTCCTTGCAGGCCACCCTTTGTGAAGTCTCATCCTTCCTTCATTGTTTATACAGCGGTCAAGTCATCCCATCCACCCACCCTATAGGTCTCAAATTGTTTGTTGTCATCCCTTTTGTTGACTAATCAAATGTCAAACACTTGGTTATCGCCCACCTTGCAAGCTCCGTCATTCTCATTACTAGTTGTTTTGAAACTCGCTTTCACCAACCATGCCTGCCACTATACTGGAATTTACTGCAGGAATTTAATGAATCAAATCCTATAAATAGAAAGGCTAAACAATTATTTTCACCGCCATTCTTGCTGAAACTTGTCAAATCTCCTCCTACTTCCATCGTCGCCACACCCACGTGACTTCATTGTCATTAGAGTGTTACTGCCCTCAATCTCTTCACAAATTCTTTTGGGTCTTCTAGGTAGGTTTTTCATTGCTACGTAGTCATGTTTTTTTTGTTGAAATTGACAAAGTTGTTAAAATCTTAGAGAAGAAAATGTTGAAACTAGCTAAAACAATAAATTTTGCACACAACCCATATTTTGAAAAATTGGAAATCCTTTGAAATTCGACCATTCCATGTCAGGCAAAACCTAGTGGCTTCACCACCATTCTTGACTAGGAACTTCATGGCCTTGTGGCCTATATGTCACCCGCCACTATTGCCTTAACCTTCTAGCTAGATAACTTTAAGTCATGGTAATCACTCTCGTCGGGCCGATGCATGCGAGTAGATGTCGTCTCCTCGCCATCACCATTTGAACCAAATGAAAATATTAAGTTAGGTGAGGATATTCATGACCTCTATGGGTCAAAAAATATGAGCTTCTACACATGGATGGCTCCTTTTCTTTCACCATTTCCCAAATGACCATCATTCACCACCCTCCCGTGTTGTGGGTTCCACTTCTTCATTCATTGTTGGTCATGCATTTTCACTACTATATCCTTTGTAGGTTGTATCCCACAAACATTTTGTAGCCCTTCACCACTATTGGAAACACCTAATCTTAACTGGTGAAGCTAACACATCATCCCGCTCTTTAGGCCCCACTTTTTTCTTCACTATCCAGGTTGCTCTTCTTGAAATTAGCTAAGTTTTGAACCTCCATGGGTTGGTCCTTAGTGGGATTTCATCTGTGGGATGCCCCATACTCTTCACCATTTCTAAATGGCCAACTAATCTCACCCATCCTCTTCTAGGACTCTACACCATTTGTCTCCCTTTAGTTTCCTTTACGAAAAATCACTAAGGTTTGGGAGTAGGCATTCTATTGTGGGTAGTCATCTGCGGGCTCCCAACCCTCAACCACCATTTTTGAACATCCAAGCTTGATCTACCTCTCACCTTGTGGGGTCTGACCCTTCTGTGGCCATATAAATGTCCTCAAGTAAGTATTTCACATCGATGCTTTATGTGGACTTGGTGATGTCATCCATCATCCTATCTCTACCATTTCCAAATGACCACTCCCAAACTACATATCATGGGTTCCTGCTTGCACCTTTCTAAAGGACGTGAACTTTAAAGATGTTTTGACAACCGTCATTTCTACCTACGGGCACCACATGACAGGATTCCATTTGTGGCTTTCTGCTAGGACAAGGTCGTTTGCAAATAATGAAGCTCTAAACGCTTGAGACAACACCTGTCCCCACAAACCTTGGACCCACATGCCAAAATGATTGAGTGATCAGCTCTCTAGAACTCAAGAATGATCAAATCCACATATCCAAATGACCTAACACCTAGTGGGTCCCATTATTGTGTGAAAGTGTTGATGTGGGTGGCTGCATGTGGGTTGTTGTGCCCTCTTTACCATCTTCCCACTACCTCCTCCAAAATGGCTGCCAGCCTAGGGAAACCCACATCCCTAGGCCCAAATTCCTCTATCTTCCCCAAATGAAAGGAAAAAAATGATTTTTAATGAATGTTATGATATTTGAAGGATGAATTACTTGATCTAACATCTATTTTGTAAGTTATCAGTAATGCTCCCCTTATTTTATACATGAATATGCTTACTACGCCTTTTCTTGTTGGATTTATGAAATCAATTACAAGACCATCGAGGGTGTCCGTAGAGAAGGAAAAGGGGAAATAATATACCAAAGTCCTGAGAGGAAAGGAGGACAAGGACTAAATGAAATATCAATTTCAGAGAGTGGATATCACCTCCAAGGTTACTATCATGTGGGACACTATTACAACTACCATCCTTGGACATATTAATATAGATGAATTCTGACATAGGGTCATCGCCAACCCTACTATAGAAAATGCCAAGAAAATTTGAAAGAGTGGTTTGGCTAAGGAAGTTGGCTTCCCACAAGCTCTTGTGGCCCCTGAATTGGTGATGGCTTGTAGAGAATCCTATCAAGAGAAAATCCAAAATATTGTGGACCGTGATGGCAAAGTGTTGTCTGACCTATCTACCAAGTTCATAGCATAGACATTTCGCATCCCTACCTTCGACCTTATGGAGCAGGAAACAAAAGAATATGCAGAGAATATTTGGAAGGTAGACCCTCTAAAATGTAATAAATTGATCAACGAATACTGGTTAAAAGAGAATAGGGGTAGCACAAAAATGTTTCCTCAGGAGTTGTTCAAGAGTGAATTTTATGAAGATTGTAGACTATGACTTAGTAGATTTGCTAATGCAGCCTATTTGCAAGACTAGATGTTCTATTTTATAGAAGATATTATTAGAGGAACAACTAAGTTTAACTGGGCTTGGATGATCAATAACAACTTGCATGAGAAATTTGTAGCAGCTAAGAAGAGCTCTCAATTGTACATGACCTCCTACTTGGTCTATCTTTTGGTTGATCCCTTCCCATACAAAGGTCTATTTGTTTCACAAAGAATAACTCCAGGGAGAGAACTGAAATTATATGATAGGCATCCACTACTCCAGTGCAAGAATTTCAATAAAGACTATTGTAGGGTGAATGATGCCTTTATTGGGCACATTATTAGTCTTCTCAGAGGGAATTTTGAGAGAAGAGTTATGCACAATTCCCATGGATTCATTTAGACATTTGGATTCCTATTCATTTAGCTCCCCAAGTTCACCTACATCTGAACTGAAGGCTACAATGAAAGGCCATATAATCTACCCTGGTATCCAAACAATAGGTTGATCTTGTTAGAAGTTTCAAGAAAATTGCAAAATGCATATTCTCTCCTTGCTGGAAATCACTAGGTGGCAGTGCCATATCCTCTCATAGTTATCCAATGTGCTGAATATTCTGAGAAAGAGATCATTGAGTACAATTTAGGCCTGTACACTCCCTAGCAAATGATGGACCCATACATCAAGTTGAAAAGGTTCGTTGGAAAGGAATATGCCCATTTGCACAACACTGATAATTTTTGGGCTAACTATTGGGATGACAAGTAGGTACACATGAGACACTATATGTGTATGACTGGTTACTTTGTGAAGATGGTCAAACTTTTTCTAGTGCCTGATCAGATTATTAAGGATGAGAGCATTGTTATGGATCTGAGATTTGATGTTGTCTCCAACCTGCCATTGCCTCTCATAGATTGGAATGAGAAAGAGGTCAATGACCTTGATATTCTAGCAAAGCCAATAGAGCACATAACAAGGTAATGTATTGATGGAAAAATTGCTCAATTAAAGCTTCAAGGGGTTAATCTAACCTATGGCGAGCTCGAAGATGAGCTCAAGAGTTAAACCAATAGTGGGACTACTGCTACCCCAACTAAATAAGCTCATGAATCTCCTCCATCCACTAAGTCAAGGAAAATAAAGGAGGTATTCGAGTGCCAACTGAAACATAAGGTGTATTCAAGGAAGGATTCAGAGGTTGAGCCATCAAAGAAAGTGAAGAAATTAGGTGGATTCCCTTAGATTCCCACAATTCAAGAGGATCCATTACACAAAGGAGAAGAGGAAGAGGTAGAGAAACCAAAGTCACCACTTTCCACCTCTATTCTTGTTGCCACCACCATTGCCACTGCTATTACTCCTCCTCTAGAATCGCAGGTGTTAGTTGTCTCCTCCCTTCCCATGGTGGACATCTCAGTTCACCTTTCCTCCACCTCACCCACTACACCTCTTATGGTGAGATATTCCTCCTGTATAATGACCTTTCATCATCCTCAATGTCTCCACCATCTATGGTTCCTCTAGCCTCCATAATGACATTTCCTACCCTCACTCTTCCAAAGCCCTTTTCTCGACATATGCAAAACATCCCTATGGAGATCTCTGGAGTACTGATGAACCCTGTAGTACAGGATCCTCTAGATAAATTTGTTGTTAGTCTCCATGTCCCTCTTCTGACATAACCACCTAAAATGGAGATGACCATGTGGATCTTAGAGGAGCTAGAAAGGAAAGAGAGGGAGGAAGATGTTGAACTTGAGGATCCATTCAAGGATGACTACCATGAGCATCAAGAACATCAAAACTTGATTATTGATGAGGTGGTATATAAATAAGAGGGGGTGAAATCCTCAGAAGATGTCGAAGAACCTGGCACCAAATACGTAATACAATCCTTTGACCAAGAACTTGAAAAGAAGCTATCTGAATAGCTCAAGCATGGTGGAAAGGAAGTTGAGAGATGATATCCTAAGGAAAATAAAGAAACAAAATAATACATGGAGGTATCTACTGATCCTCTGACAGAAGAACAAGACAAAGGCCTCAACCAACAAGAAGAAGTACCTCCCAAGATGGAAGAAGAAGAGAAGAAAGAAGATGAAGCTAAAAAAGAAGACAAGCTTGAAGAAGAGGCTGAAATGAGAAAGAGCCCTGAGGAAGAACATCATATAGAGCTCAGGCAGGAAGAAGAAAAGGCACCCAAAGGGGAAGGTTTCCCTAAAGAAAATGTGCCTACTACCGAGTCACAAGAAGAAAAGGCCATATTTATTTGAGACCTAGATGCTGATGAAGAAGAAGAGATAATAGAGTAGGATGCTTTGGATCATGAAGAAAGGGAGATCCATCATGCTCAAAAAGAAGAAGGTGATTGTGAATCACCCAAGGAGGAATCTCATATGCCTAAGTGGTTGGAAAAGAAGTTACAAAAGAAGACCCCCACTCCAATGGATCCCAAGGAAATACTAGAGGCTATCCTAGCATGGGCTCAGACAAGATCTGAGAAAGAAAAGAATCCAAATATTAGATCACATCTCATAATGGATTTGTCGGGATCAAGGATAGTACAAATTTCCACCTCAATGCTATATAAAGAAGAGAGGGTGACTTATAATATCTCTACCATTGACTTGGGCATGGCCACAAGGGAACAAAAGATTGATCATCTCTAGGGGCCTATCACCACAATTGTGCATCAAATGAACAAGGATCGGTCCTCCAATGAGAAATTGCAAGCACAAGTGGTAGACCTCATGGCCTACATACAATAATGGTCTTTTGCTGAGGAAATCCTAGTTACATCATCAACCCCGCAACTACTATTGTCCAAGGATCATATAAGCAAGTTGGAGAGAAGAAAAACATGAACCAAGGCTACTTTAGATTGGTTTTAGTAGGTGGTCTATAATAGTGATATAGGCATTGGTCATGTTGTCCGAATGGCAAACAAGTTTTAGTATGTGCAAAAAAAAACTAGAGGGAATCGAGAAAACTTGCAATCGCTTCACTGAGTTGTTTAGGATGACTTATCCTAAGCTCAAAGCCATCCTCAAAATTCCCCAAAAAACATGGGAGAAGGAGCTGGGTTTGGAAAAGGATGATCATTGGCTGGTTGAGACATGGAAAATGGGTCTAGAGTACAGAAAAGAAGTCTTGGAGTAGGTGCTACATGAATTGGATCTTGATCTAGAGTGGGTCAAAGAACATCAAACAAGTTGTGAAGAATATCTAAACCTCATGATAGATTATGACATGCCTTCCGTCGAGCTAGACCCCAAGAAAATAAGGCCATATTTTCATAAGAAGATGGAAAATAGGGTTGTGGACTCACTAACACAAACTTTTTATGCATTTTTCTACCAAAGCCTTCGTCCAGTCTGAACAAATGGCTAAAGCTATGACCAAGTGCATAAATAATTGGGAATTGATCATGAGAAGGTCAAATAAGTTATCATTTCAGGTACTCCAATCTGATATAATGGAGTGGGACAAGCTCTGGACATTGATAGGAAAATCCATGGAGTATGCCACTATTAAGAAAAATGAGGGGGTATGTGCAGGATCATCATGGAAAAAATAGGCCCTTTAGTGGCGATGAAAATTTAGAAAATCAGAGTTGGGAAACTTGACATAAAAATTTGAATAATTTATCTATATTATTTCAAAAATATGTAAGAATATAATCTATAGAGAATTGAATGTAGTTTCCAAACTACTAGATTTATTTTAAAAAAAGAAAAATCTATTTGGTGAAAATTTGAAATTTCAATGCAGTAGTACTTAAATTTTAAGGAGAAAATAAGAAGTAGGTGTTTGTCTGACCACCCTAACCACAATAAAATGATAATATTTTAGATACAAGTAGAGGACTCATGTCCCGATGTGATCCATATTTTTTTGTAATTTTTTTCCAAGTAAATAATTAATTATGAATTTCTTATTACAACTTTTAAAAAAAATAAAAACTCATATGTCTGACAACTCTAACTTGGTCAAAACTCCATGAAATTCATTTTTTCTTTATTTAATCCTATAGTATGTGAAGCATAGAATGTGACAAATGTTTTGGTTTTAAAAAATTTTATATCATTCGAAAGTTATAGATGTTTTTCAATCAGCCTATCAATCGAGACTTTAGTCCTAATTCAAATAGAAAATGAATAATAATAATTTATTAAATTCAAAGTAAAGCATAATTTATATTGGTGCAAAGCTAAGAATTCCTTTAAAAACCCAAATTTTTATCAATTTCGGGTAAAAAAAGTTGTCAGCCACATGGGCCATCATATCACTTACATATCACCACTTTTTGGCCCATCATGATCCTGCACATACCCGAGGGGAAGCCTGTTATTGATGATGAGTTTCTCACTATGTAACTACAAAAAAAGATCAATCAACAAAAGAAAAAAGTGCTATAAATAGGGGTCTCCTCTCATTTTCAAAGAGGGAGTTGAGTTATTGTAAAGGCATGTTGCTAAAATTCTAATAGAAATTCATTGATTTTGGTGGATTCTTGAGTTTCCTTCATGTTTCATGATTCTTCTCCCCATAGTTGATAGATCTGAGTAGATTTACTTTGTTGTTCTAAGTTTTAGCATGCTTTTGTAGATTAGTATAGTTTGTTCATTGATGCTAAAGAATACTATTGTGTTGATGCCCTTCTTTGTTCATGATTTTTGTTGTTTGTTGATGATAAATAATAGTGTAAAGCTAGTTTGAACATATATTTGTTGTTTCATTTAAATTTCATCTTTTATTCATGTTTCATTGTTAATGAATAGCTGAAAATTTGTATACCTTAGAAGATAACACTAGTTTCATGATACTGTTAGCTGATTTGGTTAAGTGGAACTTAATTTCAGGAAGGTTGTCCATTGTAGCATTCTCCATTATCACTATTCATTGATAGTTGGAGGTCTAGGAACTTCTCCCCCTACCTTCCCTTTTGACCTTTCTTTGAAATAGTAATTTAGCCAAAGTTTAGGCATCATTGTAAATTCAAATTTGATGATAAAAGTGGAGTCTAGATTGTTGTCTTGAACTTACAGTGATTGCACATCAATTCCAACATCTTGAGAACTCCATTTAAAGGACCAATTCCCCTCTAACTTAACATACGTAAGGCTGCCCTATGATTACCAACAAATCACATGAACTAACTCAAACATTCCAATCAAGTCAATATCTGACACTCGAGAGACCTTGGGGAAGTGATCTACAACTTGTTTTTAGATTTCTATGTTTTGAGAGAGCTAATGCACCTATGCATTACTTGTGTTGAGAAGTGCAAAAAACACCCATCAATAGAATTAGAACTAGGAGTGAACTCTTTGTGTTAAGCTGGATCGAATTAGTTCATTCTCCCTTAAAATATTTCTCAGAGTTCTAAGATCCAACCCAATTAAAGGGGAATTTCAAGAGCTACCACCCCCTACCAAGGCTAGAAGAGCTAAAATAGGGGAAGCATTTGCGTCTGACACATCCAACCAGACAACTTCACCTCCATCCTCATCCATTCATTCCACCCATTTACCCTCACTTTCTCCTTCACCCTTGGCAACACCTTTCTCTTCTCAACTGCTCCAAGATTCCTTTTGAGGAACTAGGCTATGATACCAATTGTTGGAATCAGGAAACACTGAGAGGGGGGGTGAATCAATGTTCTACAAAATTCAAGTTTATTAATTTGATCTTTTAACCACTTAAAACATTCAACTGAAAGAAAGATGCAAGCACATAAAGAAATCATCCACAACACCATAACAAAAGGATTTTTATGTGGAAACCCTGTTAGGGTAAAAAACATGATGGAGGTCAATCCATAATTTGAGTACTCAAATATAAGGGTTTTATAAATGGGGAATGCACATGCATTCAAGCACACTTCCTAGAGCTCACTACTCAAAAACAAAAAGGCTCACTACCTTAAAATAAATGTCAAAAGAGAACTAGAGTGGTGAACTATGAATTAGCATCTACAAATGCCTAAGAATAGTTCTGGTTAAGCACATTAGTCAATTTCTTTACCTTCTACCTAATTTTTCTCTTCTACTCTACTCTGCTTCGATTCACATCAGAAATACATTTATGCACAAGTGAAACTATGCATAATCACTTTATAAACCTTCTAAGTTTTTCAACACACACCAATAAATTTTGCATCCATCTCAAAATCATATATTCAATCACTTATATATCCACAACTAAGGATTTAATGAACCATATGTCGGCTTTGATAAAACATAAAATATTTTCCAACTGTCAACTCAATCCATAAAAGGTTTTCAATGTGCACCATCCAAATTCAGTCACAACATAGTGAGGACCCAAAACAAAATCCTCAAACTTGAAAATACTTCGAAAAATTTAGCCTCGAACATCTACAACACACCACATTCACTTAGTTAGCTTTCTAGTGCTATTAAACAAAAAATCAATCAAACGGATCTCCTAAATTATACACCAATTGATGTGATGGCACAAAACTCGAGAATAAGATATTCCAGATGCCCAATTACCTTCCCTAAGATCCACAACCTAAACTGATAAACTAATAATGCAAATGGATTGACAGACTCAACTTTAGTCGGATACCCTATTCTTCACTTTGTATCCTGGTATGGAAAAATATTGAACTGTGAACTAGATCAATGACTTAGGTTGCATCAATGAGAACACCAAAAGCCATATGCCAAGAATCTCCCCCTTTGGCATTGATGGAAACGCTTAATTAAAAATGACTAAGTATCATAACCAACATACTGTAATCCTTCAAGACTTCAAAAAGTCATAGCTGACACAACTCCTTGAATTTGATAAGGAATGTTTCACTGCTCTCTCCCCTTTTGACATCAATGACAAAAAAAAAGTTTCCCTACAAAAATCCCTTTCGGAGTGTAATCAAAAGCTTACTTATTAAAAAGATAGTTAAATTTTTTGAGGAAATACAGTCGTTGTGTGTGTTAGAAGATTTTTTGTATTTTTCCTTCATCTCCAGAAGAAACATCTTCCAAGCTTCTATTGAAGTCTCAGTGATTATGATCACACTATTTTTTTCACATGTCTGATTGATAGTCTTGATGAGGGATTATAGAATCGTGATGGATTCTTCTAATATCTCTCCTTTCCTCAGTATCTCAATCAAATGTTCCAATCTACATTCTATTATGTCCTTCACTTTCCAAAAGGTGTCAAAAATCCTATTTTTCGTGTTTTGAAAATTTGTATTCTCTATTTGTAATTCTTAAATTATTTTATTAATTGCACCATCTTGATCCTAAAGCATGTTAAATTTGTGTCCAATACTGTTTAGCTCAGTTTCAATTTGTTCCAACTTTTCTTTGTACTTGTCGATTGCATGAGGCCATTGAAGACAGTAGTTATAGATGTTGTTTGTTGTGTTTATGCATTTCCTTAGCTTATTCATGTACCTTTCTAGCTTGGTGAGTGATAATCTATACTACTTCAGGTGTAAAATTACTTCTTCTTCTTGCTTGTTCTAAGACTCAGAGTCCATGATTTCCTTGATGCATTCAATCATCTCTTCTAGCAACATATTTTGTAAACTCTCTAATTTAATATGGTTGTGCACAAGATGAGCACTTAGTATGTTTAAAATCATGTCCATCTCATATGAAGGTCTAATAGACCACATGTTTGCAATTTTCTACATTCCATCTTCCTCATGAATAAGCTACAATAGCTCTTCTTTGGTTAAATCACCTTTTTCTTCACTTTATTTTATCATTGCCTGTTCTTGTTCTAATTTGGTTGTTTCAAGTTCTTTTCTTTGGGTGTCCTTAGTTTCCTTATCAGATTCCTAATCTAGTATATCTACAATCACATGTTCTTTTCCTCTCCCTTCAACTCTTGGAGTCTTGCATGCTTCAAGAGTACATACAACAATTTGTTTTTCTCTTTTCTTCTTCCTCTCCATCTCACCAAAGGAGGAACCAACTTCAAGTGCCCTTACCAGAATGGGAATACAAATTGAGCAAAAATTTCCTAGCAAAACTTTAAAGAAACTTTCATATGCTTGATCACAATTTTCCAAATTGTTAGAGTGTATGTAAGTTTTCTTGAAAATTGGTTCACTCTCTTCCCATATTATGTTGTTGTTCAATAGTAAGCAATTTTGTAAATACATTACAAGAAATATAACCAAAGTACCAAACATGAAAGGGTAAACTATCATCTTTTTCAATTTTACCTTCTCCATCAGTTGATCTTCCAGTAATCCGTAAAGGTCAAAATTCTGATCTTGCATTATCATCTTTTGTGAAATGTAAACAGTGCCTATTGAAGTTGCACCTTCTCTATTTCTGAAAAAAGATTTTGTAAGATACTCCATGCGCTATGTACCTTGTCACTGAGTCTCTACTTGTTGAGATTATTAATGCCCTTTGATCTCTAATAACTCTTTTTTGGGTTTCGACTTCTTTATTTTTTTTTTAATTCTTTCTCAATACATCCACAACTTTGCATAACCCAGTTACAGTTCCAATCACATCTTTTGAGATATGGTAGGGTTTATCTAGAGTTAGAATATCATCATTCAATCTGTCCAAAATAAACTTAACGATTTTTGTGTTCTCAAAATAAGGGAATTCAATCAAAATATCCAACCTTTTGTGTTTTTCTTCTTGCAACCATTTTAATTCATCGAGTGACAACATGTTTCTTATAGCTCTAACCTTCTTATAGATATAATCATCTAGGTTTATTGTTCCTTTGATTTTTTCTATTTTATCTTTCATACTCATGACTTTTTTCTATGAAAGAAGTTCTTCAACCGCACATCGAATTAAATGGAAATTTATCAATACAACTGAAGTACTTGAAGAAAAATGGTTTCATCGTTAAATTATCTTCAAGATTTCAAAATTTTGTTGCAGAGTGCTCTCCTTCTTTTCTTCTATATAAAGTGGCAAATGATGGTTCCAACTTTCTTTTTATAACTCGCACACCTAACCTTTTGTTGTATTAAATTATTTTTCTTTAGGTGGTCCAGATACCCTATTCTCTTAGTCAGTGAGAGAAACATTCTTTGGCGGACCTTCAATTGCTTGAATTTATTTATGAGTGTTTTCCAATGCATCTATAAATCATTATTACAACTATTGAAAATATTATGCATTCCTTCACCAACTATGGATAGGGAGAAAAATAATTTTCTTGAAAAACTCCCCTTAGGCCAATGGCCTAAAATTAATTCTTAGAGGAATTACTAGAAGAAGGTTCTGGTCATGGCTCATTTCCTACAATAGAGGGACTCTTCTTCACCCATGTCTTCTTCATATAATCTCTTATTTCATCCATAGTCACTTTCCCTATTCCTTTATCATCTTTCTATGCATTCCTTCCTTTGTATGTCAAACCTCTTCTATCCATATTTTTGTTTCTGCAGAGTCGTCCAATGTGACCATATTTGTTGCAATTGTAACACACAAAATTTTCTTGTCCAAACCAGTCATTCCATTGATTTCTTCTAGATTTTCACTCGCTAGCAATATGCCCAAATCTTCCATAGTATAACATTTAACATTCCTTCTACTAACATATTTCTACATTCAATAGACTTATGACCAAACTTATTGCATTGAAACACTGATGAGAGAATGATGGATCACTCAATTTAATTTTACATCTATATTGAGAAGTAGTATGACCAAATTAATTGCAAGCAAAACAATAGCCATTAAACTTTTGAGCATTAGGATGTCTTACCAAATGCCTTTTTTCTTTATTCATTGGATTTCCTTGCCCAAAATTCCTTTGTCCATATCTAGGACTTTATCCTTTCTCATATCCAATCCCTCACTTGTCATTTCCATTCTTCTAACCTTGAGTCAACTCATCAAGCTTAACTAAGCTAATCTTGAACTTCTCCTTGTATTCATTTGCAGTAGCAAGTTCATCCTTGAGAATAGAAATTTATCTTTCAAGCTCTTCTTCATTGTTTCTAGATTGTTGCAGTTAAATCTCCAATTGAATGAATCCTCCATTAATTCTACTGCATTCATCATATCTTTCTTTTAAGGATTGGGCAAGATTCCCCTCATTCTTCTTTCTTTCTTCAATCTCCTTAGTCATCTTCATCACCATAGATTTCATCTCATGCTTTAGGGTAGCATTGTCTCTGGAAAGATTTTCACATTCTCCAATTATTTCCTTCAAGGTTTGATTTAGGTGAACATCATCCATCCTTGTTCTCTCTTTTTTCTTAATCTGATCACAAAGATCCTTTCTCTTCTCCCTGGACTTAGTAATCTGATCCCCCAATGTCTAAATTAATTTCTTAGCATCCTTAAGACTTGCTTTCAGTTCTCAAACTTTTTCTTTGGACTAATCAAGATCATCAAGTGCCACCAAAAGTTATTGTTCAAGACTACCAGAGTCCATTACATTCCAAGACTCAAACTTTAATTTCTTCCAAGGAACTAGGATCTTATACCAATTGTTGGAATTAGGGAAACACTGAGAGGGGGGGTGACTCAGTGTTCTGCAAAATTAAACTTTATTAATCAGATCTTTAAACCACTCACAACATTGAACTGAAAGAAACATGCAAGCACTTAAAGAAATCATCCACAACACCATAACACAAGGATTTTTACGTGGAAATCCTATTAGGGGGAGAACCACGGTGGAGGTCAATCCACAATTTAAGTACTCAAATATAAGTGTTTTACAAATGGGGAATGCACATGCATTCAAGCACACTGCCTAGAGCTCACTACCTTACAATCAATGTCAAAAGAAAACTAGAGTGGTGAACTATGAATTAGCATCTAAAATTTTTTGAGAATAGTTTTGGTTAAGTAAATTATTTGATTTCTTGATCTTTTGTCTGATTCTGCTCTTCTGATCTGCTATGCTTCAATTTGCATTACAAATCCATTTATGTACAATTGAAACTATGCATAATCGCTCTATAATCCTTCTGAATTTCACAACACACACCAACACACTTCACATCCATCTAAAAATGATATATTTCATCACTTATATATATCTGCAACTAAGGATTTAATCAACCATATGTTGGCTTCGATAAAACATAAAATATTTTCCAACCGTCAGCTCAATCCATAAATAATTTTCAATGCGCACCATCCAAAGTCAGCCACAACATAGTGAGGACCCAAAAAAAAATCCTCAAACCTAAAAATACTTCAAACAATTTTTCCTCGAACATCCACAACACGCCACATTCAATTAGTTAGCCTTCTAGCACTGTTAAATAGAAAATCAATAAACTAGATCTCCTAACTCATACACCAATTGATGTGATGACACAAAAATCAAGAATAAGATATTCCAGATACCCAATAAACTTCCCTAAGATCCAAAAACAAAAATGATAAGCTTATAATGCAAATGGATTGATAGACTCGACCTCAGTCAAATACCCTATTCTTCACTTTGTCTCCTGGTATGGACAAATATTAAAGTGTGAACGAGATCAATGACTTAGGTGACAATCAATGACAACACCAAAAGCCATATGCCAACAAGTTCATGGCCATTCGAAGGGAAATCAACAATCCAATTAGCTCTTTTAATGACAGATTTCACTGAGCTTACACGAGGTTGCAAACACCATATGTGGTTGATGATGCATCTGCCCAACTAGTATATTATGCAGCCTTGGACAACCTCACCTCTGCTTTAATGAAAAGGATGAACCTGTTGCCAACCTAGTTGGTGGATGCTTATGCAGAAGCAGTGAAAGCTAGTATAGATTTAAGACAACACATTGATTTCCCACTACCCTCTTTGGGACCAATTTCTCACCCACATCAGATTCAAGGGATCACACAAGCCTTGGCACATCAAACACCCTTGATAAATCAAGTACCACAACTTGCGATGGTTCCTCATCTAGGATAGGCATTGAGTCAGGCACCCCTAGTGCCTCAATACTTATAGCTGCAACAACAATAGGTTTATCCTTCACTACCCCAAGTGATGGAATACCTTCAAAACTCTGAGTTTCCACCTGCTCAGAAGAACCAACCAGAAGTACAACTGGTCTTCCTTCAAAATTCAACTTTGCAACCGAATAATGTCAAAAAATATTGGATATATGAGTTGATAGAAATGATTAAGATGTCAATTAAAATGACACACTTAATAAATTAGAACAACCAACTACAAGCCTTGCAAAGAAGCATTCAAGCCAACCTAAACCATGAAAATCATGATGTTGATGCTTCTCCCAAATAGAATTATGAAAGAGGTCAGAATTAAGGATAGAACATTGATAGAAGGCCTTCACAAAGAAAAAATTGAGCATGGAACATGAGGCCAAACAATGGTAGTGTTCCCATGTCACTTGACCAACTAAGAATTAGTGAAAAGACTACAAGCGGGGTATACTTAGTTAAGGCCACCTTATCTTGTTGGCGCCACATTCACAAGAGAAGTAAGCACTTTGAGATGGATTTTCCATAGTTCTAAATGGCCACTGATATTTTCTAGATAAAAATCTTGAATGTTGTGAATAGTACAGGATGGAGAGACATTGTTCCATCTGAGCCATATGATTCCTTAGTTTTGGTAGTTAACCAGACTCCTTTCCCAAAATGTGAGAGCAACATGCCCAAGAAATGAAGAAGAAAAAGAGGTAAGTACCGAAGGCCCTTTATCTCATCTTTTAAATTTAGTAGATAATGGCCTGGTAGATGAGGAAGAGTCAAGGGAGGATGAAGTCCAAATGTTTCACCAAAGGGTAACCCCATATGATCTAAGGAATAGATAGGCAAGTGGCCCTTTCACAACCTCTACTCCACCTAATAACTTTAGCACTCCTCCTCACTCGAATGCTAGTAATAATCTAGGCTATCCTCATGTACCAACTCGATACTTTAGTAAGAATAGGAAGTAGGGTCAGAACCAACATCAGCTAGTTGGCTTCTCCCAAAGTATCCCCTTTGAAGTAGAAATTGAACAAATGGGAGAGTATGTAGTAGAAGAATTTAAGAAGGTCATGCTGAGTTTGTCTAATTTTGAATTTCTTAAGGTCCCAACAATTAGGAATGCCTTTTTTTAGAATGTTCAATGGAAATCCTTTGTCCAAATCAACCCAAGAAGCACCCACTAGGATAGTCTCCTTTGATTATTCCCATAGTGAGCCTATTATCTGACAAATCTTTAGCAAGAAGGCAGACCCACCTTCAAATCTACAAGAATATTATCAAGCCCAAACCCAAAATAAGAATAATGATAAAGATAAAAATTAGGTATCCCCGATTGATGTTTTAGGAGGGTTGTTTCAAGGAAAGATGGATACCCCTGCCTTCCTGACCACTATTAGGATATTTGGAAAGAATCTACATAATTGCTTGCTTGATTCAAGGGTTTCTACCAATGTCATGCCTTTGGTCGTGTGCAAAGCTTTGGCGAGAATCCCAACTCCCTCCCAATGTAAGGTGACACAATTAGAAAAAAAATAGATCAACATACTTAGGGAAATTAACAAGATACCTATGCAAATTGCTTTTGATCCAAGGGTGCAACAAATGATCGAAATCCAAGTTGTCGATATTCCCAACACTTATAGTATAATTTTAGGAAGGGATTTCACATAGGCATTGAATGGATATGTGGCCACTGATTATTCTCACCTATAGTTTCCATGGAAAGGATCACAAAATTAGATCCATATTGAGAGAGAACCGCACATGAAGTTCATGAAATTACTACCCTATGACATATCCAGATGAACAGGAATGCTATAAAGAAGAAGTGGTTGACGAGGTCCTCCTTGTGCTCTGTAGTTCGTCTATCGACTTGGCCCACACCCATAAAAGTATAGAGATATTGATTGAATTTGATGATGAAGATTACTATGAGGATGGTAGTCTTAGATTGTTGGATGGCTTCCAAGATTTCATGGAGAAATGTGTGCAAGATCAAATTATTTTGGGTGCAAGAATTAATCTTCAGTAGCTACTCTTGCCCAATTGGTGTAGGGTACACAACGCTGCCTAGTTAGAATTTGAATGTTTCTTTTTCCAAAAAACAATTGAACATATCAAAGGATGTGTCACCTTGAAAGGGGAACATTAGATGGTACAGAAAAATCAAAGTCATTTTGGGCCCACGTAGTCTTCCAAGGTTGTTAAGGTGAATACATTGTTGAATGGGAAATAAAACTCTATGGACTCAAAAATTGAGGATTCTTTCAAGTTTTGGACGCTACGCTTTAATGGGTTCAAATCCAAGCAAGGAGCTAAATTCAGTTTCGAGTTGATCAACCCAGCAGGTAGGTCATACTTTGCTTCTCACATACTTACATTCTATTGCACAAATATCATAACAAAGTATGAGGTGTCCGTTCTTGGTCTCTTGATGGCCCTGAGGAGGAAGGTCAAAATGCTATAGGTCTTTGGTGACTCATATTTGGTAGTTAAAAAAGTCAGTAAATTATATTCTTGTCATGACAAAAGGCTAGCAAACTATAGGCATAGAGTTTGGGGTATTTTGGAGAGCTTAGATGTATTTAATATTTAGTTGATCCCTCACTCCAAAATTATACTATTGATGCCTTAGCTCAAGAAACCAACACCCTTTAACCTTTTTCACTATCTAGCCTTAAAAGGTTCACTATTGAGCTTACCTCCATCCCATCTATGCCAAAAAATATTACCAAATTTCAGGTGTTCAATTATGATAAACACATCTTGGATTTCATCACCAAATCCTATGTATTTGCAACTCAGATAATTGATGAGACTAAGCCCGAAGAGGCTAAATTAGATATAGAAGGAGTCATTAACCTCAAGACCAATACTATTCCTATGGGTATGGTCCAACTTGAGCGGATATTTTATTTAGATCATATCAGATATTATGATTAGCAAACAAAGAAGGATTCTATTAATAGTTGGTGTGACACTCATAAGCCTGGGACAACCAAGGAAATTAAGAATGTGTTCATTAGTAAGGTGTGCACGCCAGAAGAGAAAAAAAGGATCATTGATTCTTTGTGGAAGTACCATGATGTAGTTGCTTGGAGCTATGAGGATTTAAGGACATACAACACATCGATCATCATGCACACCATTCCTCTCAAGCCAGATGTGAGACCATTCCTGTAGTGATAGTGTCTTATCAATGCATTATTGGAACCTATTATTTACAAGGAAGTTCAAAAGTTGCTATCTACTTGAATTATATTTCTAGTTAGGCACTCCATGTGGGTGGCTAATTTGGTTCTGATGAGAAAAAAGAATGGTGAAATCAAATTTAATGTATATTTCCGCAACTTGAATAGAGCTTCGGAGAAAGACAATTATCCAGTGCCTTCATTGGATGAGGTACTTCAGATAGTCAATGGTTCTCAAATGATGTCTTTCCTAGATGCATACTTTGGGTATAACCAAGTAAAGGTGTAGTTTGAGGATAGACACAAGAAAACATTCACCGCCAAGTGGGGAAACTTTGTGTATAGAAGGATGTTGTTCGGGCTCATCAACGTTGGAGCAATGTTCCAATGCATAATGGATATCGCCTTTAGGGATCTAATAGAAAAGTGTACTATCATCTACATGGATGATCTCATGGTGTTTTCAAATAAGTGAGGTGACCACGTCACTGATCTATGCAAAGTCTTTTAGAAATGCAAGGAATTTGGAATTTCCTTGAATCCTAAGAAGTGGATCTTTGGGGTTACTAAGGGAAAGTTGCTTGGGCACATGATTTTACAGAAGGGAATCTCCATATACCCCAAGTGCATCCAAGCCATAATGAAAATCCAGCTGCCATGTAGCAAGAAGGAATTCAAGTTTTTCTTCAGAAAGATAAACTTCATTAGAAAATTCATTATGGACTTTGCTGAAATAGTCAAGCCACTAAACACCTTGCTGAAACAGGATGCCAAAGTCAAATGGACCCTAGAGGTGAATTTGGGCTTCAAATAAATCAAGAAAAAAATTATTGATGCACCTTTGTTAGTCAATCTCGATTACCTAAAGCAGTTCTACATTTATTCATTCACTACAGACCATTCATGTGCCAGCATATCAACTCAAAAAGATGATGGAGGAAGTGAGCATCCAATCGCCTTCATGAGTGATCTATTAAAGGATGTAGAAATGAGGTACCACAATATGGAGAAGCAGGCATATGCCTTGGTTAGAGGAGTCAAGAAATTCATACATTACATCTTGTGAAATAAGGTTTTGCACCATAGTGCCTGACCTAATCGTCAAAACATTACTGATGTAGAATGAGTTGGGAAAAAGAAGAGAAAAATGGGTCACCTTTTTACAAGAATATGACATGGAGATTCGGTTCATGAAATTAGTAAGGGGGTAGGCCCTCACTCATACCATAGTTGAAACATTGCTTGAGGTTGGGCTCGAGCTTACTGTTCAACAATACCAACTTGAAGATGTCTCCCTTGGAGAATGGTATGATGTCATCGTCTACTACCTGCTTCATAACAAGTGCCCACCTCGCCTGTAGGGAGTCCAAAGGTATGCTCTAAGGCTAAATAGAATCAACTATATGCTGGAAGGTTCTATACTATACAGAAAAAATATTGAGGGGATCTATCTTTGATGCCTAGATAAATAAGAGGCATCATGAGTGTTAAAATAATTTCATGACAAATTTGGCATTGGTCATGGATCTGGCCCTTCAACCACTCATCAAATCCTATGGGTTGGGTACTACTAGTTGATGGTCTTCAAGGATGCGTATAATCCTATTTGAACTTGCCACGTGTACCAAACTGCCACAACCAAAGAAATAAATGGTGTTGTCCCATTGCAACCAATCTTGGAGGTGAGGCCATTCACACAATGGGGTCTTGAATTCATCGGTCCGATAAGCCCACCATCCTCTATAGGCCACATGTACATTCTAACTGCCTCTAATTATTATACGAGATGGATATAAGAAATTGCATGTAGGCAATGTACCACAGAGGTAGTTACTAATTTTCTTGAATGTTTTGTTCTAAATCATTTTGGTTACCCATATTCCCTTATTTGCGATAATGGCCCCGCCTTCTCCTCGCTAAAATTTTCTAGTTGGGCCTTTGTCTATGGCATTTCTCTCAAATTTTCATCCAATTATTGCCCTAAGGAAATAGCCTATCTGAGTCCACAAATAAGAACTTAATCATTATAATTAAGAAGTTAGTTGACAAAAATCCCAAAGATTGGCACACCTAGTTGTATTGTTCCCTTTGGGGATATCACACATGCCATAAAACCTCCCTGGTTAATTCCCCATTTTACCTGGTCTATGGACTAGAACCCATATTTCTCATCCAGCTAAAGATTCCCACCCTCTAATTTATCAATGCTTATTATGAGAAGGGATATCATCAAGAGGCTCATCTAGCTAAACTTCTCCACTCAGAAGAAGTTTGTCACCAAGCCATTGAAAGCTTCACCAAACATCAAGGCGTAGTCAAAAGATGGTTCAACTAACGAGCCAAAGTTAAGGCCTTTAGAATTGATTATTTGGTCCTCTATTGGGACAAGGCCCATCAAAAAAAGGGGGACATGACAAATTCGGTAAGCTTTTGTTGGGCCCCTTTCAAACCTCTAAAATTTTGGGAGATAATTTTTTTTGCCTCAAGACACTAATTGGTGAAGATGTCCTATTTTTTCATCAATAGGTAGCACCTCAAGCATTATTTCCTTGCCTGAGCTCTATTGAGCTAGCCTTTGTAAATACTTCTATATAGGTTAGTGTAGGTTTCCTTGGTTTTTTTGTCCCACTTCGCTTCCATTTTTCTTGTCCTCCCAACCATTTTTTTCTGTTGAGGGAATTACTTTGTTTCTGATGCGGTGGTCACGCTCAATTTGACGAACCGTTCAGTTTGTTGCCCACTCTTTGTGTTCTTTGGATAAATATTATCTCCCAACTATTGGTCTCTGATTGCTTTTGTAGGGTGGTCTCCTTAAACTCCGGATTGACCTACAACATGACCCTTGAATGAATCATCTCTCACTTCTCTCAAGTAATGCACCAAACACACACTAATTTTTTTCTAAAGGGATGTACAATGGTCCTTATGATAGCCCAACAAGTGAAAAATATTGGATCTACTCTAGTGACCACTATGATTCTAAACCCATAGTAAGCTTTTATTTTTACACAGTTGAGAAAAAGAAAGAAGTACTCAAAATAATATATCTTGAAAGAAAAGAAAAGAAAGGAATAAATTAAAATGAGGCAACTATGTAGGTGTGTGAAAAACTCTGTCAGGGATATGGATGCTCGACTAGCACTAGAGAAATGTTCATGGGATCACAGGGACAACCCTGTCGGGGCTATGGATGCCTGACTAGAAATGATGCAATGTCTAGGTTATTGTTGGGGTTAGATAGTTTATGTAACTTTCTTGGCCTAGTTAATGGTCATTTATCATAGTTCCTAAAGAAAAGGAATGAATTCACCATACACACACACTCGTGAGATGTTTTTTGATTTCACTTAGTTAAGGATCCTGCTCTCCTTCAAGCTCCTCAATTCAATTATGGAAACTGCCCTTGGTCTATGAAACCAGAGATTTTGGGTTCTAAATAACTATGTATTCTTAGAATTCTCAGGAAAGTTCCCCCAACAGATTCACCTTTTTTTGTTCCTATACCACACATGCCTCATTTGGAATAGGGACCCTCTCTTTCGCTTTTTGCTAGATCACTTTTTCCTTCACCTCACTTTTTGTCCCCCCCTTAGTTTGAGTCCTAAGAGGTTAATAAGTCTTAAAGTTATCACCTTGAGGTGAAAAAGTTTCACCACCCTCAAAATTTTCAAGTCTTCGACATTCATGGAGTTTTTTTGGAAATTTTCCTTGAATCCTTAAAACTGACATCTTTTGTTCCTTAAGGGTTCACCCTTGTGGATCGTCCTTTGCAGAGTTTCATCCTTCCTTCACTATTTATGCAATGACTGAGTCAGCTCATTCACCCACCCTACGGGTCCTGTATCATTCATTGTCATCCCTTTCATCGACTACTCAAATGACAAACACTTGGCTACTCCCCACTCCTCGAGCTCCGTCGTTCCCACTGCCAGCTATTTCAAAACTCGTGCAAACCAACCACGGCTATTGTCATACTAGAATTTATTGTTAGAATTTAAAGAATCAAACCCTATGAATAACAAGGCTAACAAGTCATTTTCACCAACATTCTTGTTGAAACTTGTCAAAGCTCCTCCTGCTTCCACTGTCGTCATGCCCGCGTGACTCCATTGTCATTTGAGTGTCGCTACCCTTAGTATCTTCACAAATTATTGTGGGCCTTTTAGGTAGGTTTTCTACTACCACCCAGTCATATGTTTTTCATTGAATTTCACAAATATTTTAAAATCTTAGACGAGAAAACCTTGAAACTTGCTAAAACAATAAATTCCACAAAAAACCCATATTTTGAAAAATTGAAAATCCTTTGAAATTCAACCATTTCATGTTGTGTGGAACCTAGTGCCTCATTCATCATTCTTGACTAGGGCCTTAATTGCCTTGAAGCTCTCAATTCACCTACCACCATTTCCTTAACCTTCTGGGCAAAAAACTTTAAGTCATAGTCATCACTCTTGTTGGGCCCATGCATGCGAGTCGATGCCATTTCCTTCTCATCACCATTTGAACCAAATGAAAATCTTAAGTTAGGAAGGAATCTTCATGACCTTTGTGGATTCACAAATGCAAGATTCTGCATGTATATGGCTCCTTTCCTTTTTCCATTTCCCAAATGGTCATCATTCACCACCCTCCCATGTTGTGAATTGCACTTGGTCATTCACTGCTCGGCATGCATTTTCACTACTAAATCATTTGCGGGGTGTATCTCGTGGACCTTCATCCACCCTTCACCATCATTGGAAACATCTAATATTAAGCAAAAAATCTATCTTGTCTGCCCACTCTTTGGGCTTCACTTCCATCCTCTTCATCCAGATTTCTCTTCTTGAAATTAGCTAAGTGTTGAACCTCAACAAGACAATCCTTGGTGGGATTTCATCTACGGGCTACCCCATACTCTTCACTATTTCTAAATGGCTGATTTCTCCCACTTGTCTACTTCACAAACTCCACATTGTTTGTCTCCCTTTGGTTTCTTTCACGCAAAATTGCTAAGTAAAGTTTGGGAGCGGGCATTCTATTGCGGGCAGCCATCTGTGAGCTACCGACCCTCGACCGCCCTATATGAAAATCTGAGCCTAATCTTCCTCCCACCTTATGGGTTTTGAACCTTGCACAACAGTATGAATCTCCACAAGTAAGTGTTGCATAATGATGCTTTATGCGGACTTGGCGGTTTAGTCTGTCGTCTCATCTCTGCCATTCCCAAACTTTCGCCATAGAATTGTACCCTGTGGATTCCTGTCCACACCTTTCTAAAGGACTTAAAATTTAAAGATGTTTTGATGACCATCCATCCTTCTTATAGGCCCCACATGGTTGGATTCTATCTGTGGATTTCTATTATGATAGGGTCATTTCCAAATAGTGAAGCTCCAAATGGTTGAGATAACACATGTCCCTGCAACCCCTAGACCCAAATGCCAAAATGATTGATCTATCACCTCCCCAGACCTTAAGAATAATCAAATCCACAAATCAAAATCACCTAACACCTAGTGGGTCCCATTATTGTGCGAAAGTGTTGATGTGGGTGGCTGCATGTGGGCCATCATTCCCTCTTCACTATTTTCCCACTACCTCCTCCAAAATAGCTTCCAGCCCAAGGAAACCTGCATCCCTAGGCCCACACTACTCTATCTTCCTCAAATGAAAGGAAAAAAAGTTTTTTAATGAATGTTATCATCTTTAAAGGATGAATTACTCAATATAACATTTGTTTTGTATGTTTTAAGTAACACTTCCCTTTTTTTATACATGAATATTCTTCCTATGCCATTACTTTCATAATTTAGGGAATCAACTGTAGGACCATCGGGGTTATTCACAAAAAAGGAAAAGGGGAAGAAATCTACCAATGTCCCAAGAGCAAACGAGGACAAGGACCAAATGAAGTATCAGTTTTAGGGAGTGGAGGTCACCTCCAAGGTTACTATCATGTGGGACACCATTATAGATACCAACCTTGGACATATTAATATAGATGAATTCTAATAGAGGGTCGTCGCTAACCCCACTACAAAAAGTGCCAGGATAATAAAAAAGAGTTGTTTGGCTAAGGAAATTGGCTTCCCACCAACTCTTGTAGTCCTTAAATTAATGATGGCTTATAGAGAAGCATATCAAGAGAAAATTTGAACGATTGTGGATCGTGATGGTAAAGTGTTGGCCGACCTATCTACCAGGTCCATAGCATAGACATTTTGCATCCCTACCTTCGACCCTATGGAGTAGGAAAAAAAGAATATGCAGAGAATATGTGGAAAGTAGACCCTGTTGGATCTCAAAAATGTAGGTTACAGATCCTAAGAGGATGCCATGCACTATGATCAGACATGCAATGTATTCTTGAACCAATGAATGGAGCTAACCTATATGGTTGATGACTCCCTACACTTCAAGCTCTGCTAAAACTAGGCAGGCAGACCTTGATAGTTGAAGTAGATTTAGAGTTGTATGATTTAGTTGAATTTATGGATCTATCCGCAATGACATGAAGTGGGATAGATGAATGCTTACTAACTACTTCTACTCCTAATGAAATTTGAAATTTAAATGTATGGATAAGATTTTATGAAATTCTAAAATGGAATTGGTATGACTAGTGCCTACTCCTATTGGGTAAATGGAGTCAAGATGTAAATGATATGTGACTTACTTACTGGCTACAATTCTAATTCTTTGGAACTTATACTTGGTATAAACATGCAAGGATGTGACTAAAATAATATTCTTATTGATCCAAATGACCTTTTCTAGATTACTATGATTAATTAAGAGTATGTAATTCTTCCTTGAAGGAATCAATTAATTGAACCACACAAGAACAACAAATATGCCTTGATAAATTGAAAATATCCTTGATATATCAATTTAAATAATAAGGAAATGTCAACCTTGGAGAAAACCTGACAATCTTATCAATTATCTAACTCTTCTTAGTGATTCAAATGTTACCTCTAAGTTATTATAATCAATCAAAAGGATTGTAATTCTTTAATAGAAACCAATTAACTTGATTACTAAAAAACAACAAATGTGTCTTGATGAAACTGAAATATCAACTTGGATACATAGGTTCAAATAATAGAGAGATAAAAATGTGGAGACAACCAAATAATTGTTCAACTCAACAAAAAATAGATACCAAGCATTTTTCACCAGATTAAAACTTCTTCTCCATTATGTATATCATCAAATGGTATGCATTATGACAAAATTTCTAAATAGATGAGCAATATTTTGCAATATATCTTCTTACTATGCCTACTCTAAATTAAAAATGTAGTGATGATCCTTTAAATAATCATGAGTTCAACATAAATATCCATATCTTGAAGGGGGAATGCCTCTGCATAAAATTATTTTGAAGTTAACAACAATTAAAAATAAAATATTAGGCTCTAGTGAGCCACAAATGAACTTTTGTCATGTGACCCAGGTAGACCTTCCTCCCATCCTTCTTGTTGCAATTCATGAAAATTCTTCTAGTTTAATTCCTTTTCTTACTAGAGTTGTTCATAAAAAGCATGTTCATTTGGACATTAATGTCTTCTACTGGTATTGAATGCAACGGGTCTCTTAGAAATTCAAAATGTCAAATCGATATGATCGTTTGGCATCGGTACGACTCCTTTTGATATCAAGCCGATTTTTTGTATTTCATTTGGCACCATATTTTTTTAACACACTTATGATCTATCTCCAAGAAATACTCAAATGTCTCTTCAATTGGAGATATCCTTTAGTTCTTTTACTACATTGGCAAGACCATTCAATACTTTTACCGATACTATGCAATGGCCCTTTCTATTGCTCTTCAGTTTACATTATTTTGGGGAGAGAAATTAAAAGTTACACCATCTTTAGAATGGTTTGGTTTGCTAGAAGTTCATTCAACCATCGCCTAATGTCTTTTTGATGAGTATAAGCCATTATTTATCAAAATCGGGATGACATGACCCATCACAAATAAAATAAGATGCTCTGTCGATGTGGTTTAATCTTACCGATGTGTTTCCTTTACATGCTTTGTTAACTAAGATATGTCAGTGTGACTTTCCCTGAGATTTTTCTCATCGGTATGACTCTCATCATCAGAGAGACCTGAGGATTTAAATCCAACCATACATGTCTCTCTAATATACCTTTTCCATCAATTTATTCATTTAGACAGATTAGAAATTCTCTCCTTGAAACTCCCTTCATTGGTGTGACTCTTTAGATCTGTGAGATTCGAGTGATTCCAGTCGATAATAGATGTCTCCCCAATATAACATTCATTTAATTTTATCAATAGGAGTATATGTGTTTTTGGCCGATGGTATTCCGTTGGTGTGACTTTTCATCTCGGCATGACTTGGAAATTTAGCTCCAACTACTTTTCTCATGCCGATATGCTTTCATCGGTGAGATGATAGGTATTGTCCTCTCGATTATGTAGTTTCATTATCTTTGGGGCCTTTTGAACACTGTGACCTAGCTCATGTCTCCTCGCTATTGTAGAAAAAATTCAAATGAAGGATCTGTGACATGTTGATCAAGAAGACATTTGTATAATCGCTCAGATAAGTAGTTGTCCCTATATGAGAAGCATCTCTACTATATTTTGGCTAGGCATGAAATGATAATGGAGTTGAATGATGAAATGAAAAATGGCAATGAAAATCAAGATAAATCTTGACGAAGAACTCAAAGGTACATAAATCAATTTCTTTTGTGTTCTTCTCTATTATGATTAGAGGAATATTTGTATGTCAAAGACCATATTTATGGGACTGTGGAATGGATCTTGTCACACAAATCCCACTGATTTGTATTGATCATAGTATTAATGTGAAACAAATTTCTATGGGGACTAGGAGATAAGTAGATGGAGGTTGGTGAAAATGTGAGAATTTTCCAATCCTAATAGTGGCTCTAATTGGGGATTTATACCCCCTGTGGGTATAGAAAGAATCTAGGTCTTTGGGGTAATAGACCAAGTGCGTTATTCATATGTTTATAGAGATGAAAATGAATTCAAGAATGGTGGAATGTGAAATGGAATCCTACACTATTGTGCATGGAGGAGAATTAGTAAGAGGTTTCTCATGAATTTTCCATGCATTGGCAATTCTTGGCCTTCTCCTAGACTATTGTGCATGGAAGATTTAAGAAAATAAATGTTTCAGGAATTGTCCATGCATTGGAAATTCTTGTTCTTCTACTGTCATATTTTGAGGACAATATGAATCTTTTCCACCCTTGCCAATGATGAAAAATGGTCCTAGCCATAGAGCCTCAAATTTTCCATGCTTCCCTTTGTCTTTAGTTCTGACATTCCACATGATGACCATGTCATTCACTTCATTTTTTTGTTTTTTTCCCTTTTGTCATGTAAGTATTTCATTTGTAGCTGCTTCTTTTTATTGCATTGTCGATCTTGGTTTCTAGCTTCATCAAATTCCATTAATTCTTCCATCCTCTCCTCCATGGGCTCAGGAATTTCTAGAGCTTCTTGCAAGATGAACTTACATATTGGTAGAAAATTATACAAAGGGAGTATGGCTTGGGTTCCATAAACAAGTTCAAAAGGTGATTTTCCAATTTCCTTCTTCACAATGATCCTATCTACCCACAAAGCTAATCTCAACTTGGAATCCCATGCCTACTTGTTATTATCCAACATAATTTTTATGATCTTTTGGAGGCTCTTGTTGCTAGATTCATCTTGTCAATTTTCCTATGGATGATATGGAAAAGAATATGAAATCACTATACCTTAGGATTGGAAAATTTCCTTAAACTCATTTGATCTAAAGCACATTCCATTGTCTGTTATGATTATTTTTGGGACCACAAATCTAGTAATGATATTCTCCAATAGGAAGATTTTCACAACCCTGCTTGTTTCTTGTTTAGTAAGTATAGCCTCTACCCATTTTGTGAAGTATTTTTTGGCTACCAATATCCATCTATTTCCTCCGCCAGATTTTTCTATAATCTCTCCTATAAAATAAATTCCCCATTGGTGAAATGGAGCCTCAACTTGCAAAGGTCTCAAAGGAAATTCTCCTTGATACTTTAGTTTCCTAGGAAAATTATGACATGCTTCACATGTTCTAGTATAATTATAGGCATCATTGAAAAATTTAGGCTAGTAGTAACCTACCCTTAACACGTTATGTCCAATGGATTTTGCAAAAAACTTCCCTCCACATACTCCTTCATGCATTTCTTTCAAGGAATTTCTTGCTTGGATTTCATCTAGGCACAACAATAGAATGCCATCTCTATTTTTCTAGTAGAGGTCACCATTCATGAATACATACTTTTAAGCTTGTAGTTTGAGTGTCATTTTCTTGTTGTCATCAAACCCTTTAGGACATTGCAAATGTTTAAGGTAGTACACAATATCAGTGTACCATGGCATATGCTCAATACTAGTGACTATATTCTCTTCATCATTCACACTAGACATATTTGGGAAACTTCCATGTTTGTTTCGGCCATTAATTTTTCTAATCCATGTCCTCTTACAAGTTTGGTGATCTAAAATTCAATATAAAATTCCTAGATTTTGTTTATCCATCTACACCTACATCCTATTGTATCATTTTGTATGAATACATATTTTACTGTAGAAGTAGGCACATAAGCTATCACTTTTGCTCCTACCAAATATGGTCTAAACACCTTGACAACTCTCACCAATGCATATTCCCTTTTCCCCACAATGTCATATTTTAATTCTATATTTTGAAGGGATTTGTTGAAGAAGGAGATTGGTTGTTCATGCCCTTCATCATTATTTTGGAGAATTACTATTGCAACTATGTGATATGATGCAAATGAAAAGATTTGAAAAGGCTTACTAAAATTAGGTGACTTCAATATCGGGGCCTCCTTGATTTCTCTTTTGATAGATATGAATGCATCTATCGCTTTTGTTGTCTAGTCAATCTTTGCACCCTTCTTTAGAATTTTTGATATTGGATTTACTATTTGAGAAAAATTTGATATGAACCTTATTATAAAACTGATTTGTCGAAAGAAATATTTGATAGCTTTAACTAACTTGGGTATAGGTATATTTTCAATGGCCTCCACCCTCTCTAGATCAATCCTTACTCCATCCTTGGAGACTATATGCCCAAGTAACTTTCCTTTTGTCACTCCAAAATGATAATTCTTAGGATTCAAAGAAATTCAATATTCCAATGCCTTTCGAAATAATTTTTCAAGATGAACCACATGGTCCTTAGCCTTCTTGGAATATTTAATTAAATAATCCTAATAGACTACCATTATCACATTAATTAGGTCCACAAAGGCAACATTGATGGCCCTTTGGAATGTTGTACTAGCATTTGTGAGTCCAAATGGCATCTAACATAGACATATGTTCCCCATAGCATAGTGAAAGTTGTCTTGTATTGTTCTGAATCTTTAAATTTCACTTGGTTGTAACCTAAAAATCCATCCATCATGGACAGTAACTCACAGCCTGTGACTCTTTGTAACATAACCTCCATGTTTGGAAGTGGGTAATTATCCTGAAGACAAGAGACATTCTTGTTTTGGAAGTCTACACAAAGCCTTATATCCCCATTTTTCTTTCTGACCGATACTAGACTAGAGAACCAAAATGAATGTCTAATTAGCTTGATAATACTTCCTTCTCTATGCTTCATGAGCTCTTCATGCATTTTAGGCTCCAAAGTAGGGTTTACAGTTCTTTGTTTCATCCTAAATGGTTTTGTATCTAGTTTTAATGGAATCTCATGTTGCAACAAATCTTCTCTATATGGTTTAATATCATCATAAGACCATGCAAAGATGTGCTTGTATTCACTTAATAGTGCAATCAACATTGTTTTGATCATTGGGCTTATTTTCTTTCCAATGTACACTCATTTTGGTGCCAACTCGGTCCCTAGGTTGATCTCTTCAACATCTCCTTTTACAAGTGTTTTCTTCATTAGGGCTCAGTCATTTCCATCAAACACCCTTTATGACACCACAAGTCCTTTAAGAAGTTTGTTATTTTTGATCTAAACAACCTCTTTTCCAAACATAGTTTGTTTTCCATCTATTTCCTCCATAAATGCATTAAATTCAATTTATTGGGCTTCATACTAATCGATGCAATATAGAAAATTAATTAGATCAGTGTCATCATTGAAGACATTCCAACTATATATATTATCTGGGATGGCAGGTCTTGTTTTGAATTAAACTTGTGAAAATCCAGCTAGGGTGATATCATCTCTTTTCAAAGCTACATTAGGTAGGAAGTCTACCATTAGGTTTTTGGACCTATCTATCCACTCAATAGAGAAAGAATCAAAATAATTCAATAGTGTCCCATACAACATTTCTATTTTATTTCAACCCTTTTTTTTGTAGCATACTTTTACCTTGTGAAATTATCAACTCAGAGTCTCCAAAGATTGTTAATATCTTAATTTTTTGTTTGAAATCCATATTCATACCAATTAGTAGAGCTTCATACTTTTCTATATTATTGGTGCATTGAAATTCCAACAAGAATGAATACTTAAATGTAGTTCCTTCGGGTGAAATAAACACAACTCCTACTCCATTACCTTCTTTTTTGATGCTCCATCAAAGTAAATTCACCATACACCATGCTCATTTTTGGAAACATGCTTGTCAATTGGATCAGTAATCACTAATTCATGTTGTGAAGGCTCTACTTTGAAACTTCCTAGATCTACATGATAGTAGCAATTCAACTGATTTTGAGAAACATAATCCACAATCTAATTTACTCTTGGTTCTCTATACAATTTTACCTCTTAACCATTTACTTGTATTGTGGCATTTGATAGGTCAAATTGCACATTTCCTCCAACTATTGTAGTCCATTGTCTTGACAAAAGTATCCCAAAATGAGGAGGCATGTCAATTATAGTTATCTCAATAGTATATACTGCTTGTGGATAGGCAACCAACTTGAATTCTACATCTTTCATGATTCCCACCACTAGGACAAGTCTACTATCCATTGCATAGCACTTACCACCATTACTGTCCACCCACATGCCAAGTTGTTTCATAACTCCCATTGGCATGATGTTAATAGCAGCCCCTGAGTCAATCATACAATTTCTCACCATTTTGTGGTTTATGGGTAATGTGGTAAAAAAAGTAGATCCACCTACGGAGGATTCATTAATACATCACCAAGACAAACTTCAGGTATTTTTATATCTCCTTCTTTGTTATTGTTTTTATCTCCCAAATTTGTGTTCTTATCGGTACCATTAGATATCAATTGAATAGCATTGTCTCTATATTATTTTATCTTCATCATTTCTAATAGTGGCACTGACATATTGACCTAAGATACAACTTGTGTGAACTCAAATGAAGAGGTATTCTCATTTTTAAGTATCTTCTTTTATTCTAGTGGATCTCCTTTATTTTCTTTTTTTTCCTTTTTATTAGTTTCATCATGCTTATGTTTGTTTTTTACTTCTTTGCTTTTTGGAACATGTCTTTTCTCATTTTTATTCAGTTCTTTATTCTCTACCTTCTTTGTTTTATCCTGATTTTTCCCCTTTTCTTTTATAAAAAATCCTCTAGGAGTTCCTTCATTTACATTTATTGTTTTGTTTCTTAGCCCATAATTGATCTTTGCTTGTTCTACTCAAGCAATTGTCAATTCTTTGATCTCTTCTTCCATTGGCCTCCTCCATCTTGACTTGTTTGACCTAGGTGGTATGTAAGGAGGTTGTGATTCATCATTACTTTCAATCTCCTGATCAGAGAAGACTTGTTGTTCTGCCATTTGAATATTGTACCTATTAGGACTAAAAAATTCTCACATTTTCACCGTCCTCCATCTACTTATCTCCTAGTCCCCACAATTTTTTTTTCACATCAATACTATGATCAATACAAATCAGTGGGATTTGTGTGACGATATCCATTCCACAATCCCATAAATATGATATTTTTCATACAAATACTTCATTGGTCGTAACAAAGCAAAACAAAAAAAGCAATTCATATAGGTTCCTCTGAGTTCTCCCTCAAGATTTATCTTTATTTTTTATTGCCATTTATCATTTCATGCCTAGCCAAAATATAGCAGAGCTGTTTCTCATATCACAGATAATTTCTCCTTATTGAATAGATCATACACATGTCTTCCTGATCAACATGTTACAGATCCTTCATTTAAACATTTCCTGCAATATCGGGAAGACAAGAGCTAGGTCACAATGATCAAAAGGCCCTAGAAATAACAAGAATGCATAATCGGGAGGACAGAGCCTATCATTCCACCGATGCAGGTCCATTGGCATGAGAAAAGTAGTCAAAGAAAATTTTTCAAGTCACATCGAGCTCAAAAGTTACACCAACGAAGACTTCATCAGCGAGAGCTACACATACTCTTATTGATAAGATTGATTGGCTATTATATCAGGGAGACATCTACTATTTGCTAGAATCCCTCGGATCTCACTGATCTTATAGGTCACACTGATGAAGGAAGTTTCAAGGAGAGTCTTGTTGATTCAACCAAATGGACAAAGTGATGGAGGAAACATATCAAAGAGACATGTATGATCAGACTAAAACCCTTAGGTCTCTTTGATGATGAAATTCATACCGAAGAAAATTATTTTAGGGAAAATATCACTGACCCTTCCTAGCTGATAAAGTAGTAAAATGAAACACATCGAGGAGACCAATACGCATCGGCGGAGAAAATTATTTTCCTTGCAATGGATCATGTTAGCCTGATGGTGACGAGGAATGACTTATATTCATCAGGGAGACACATTACTATCGGGAGAGAAAAATAAAGTTTGTTCGAAGGAGCATGTCATGATGATGAGCTAGAAGGGGAAGCATAGAGGTGTCATTGGCAGGATATCCACCATCGAACAATTTTTTTTTTTACCAACGATGCATGTGGTCTTCCCAATGGAAAATAAGGGATACCTTTTTCAAACCTATCTACCACTGGCAATTCAAAATATTTCACCAAACATAGAGGCACATATCTTCATCGGCAAGAGAATTAATATCAATAGAGATAAAATAAGTCTCAATGATGCTTAAAGTTACCCCTACACGTGAATATATGCATATGGTTATAATGAAAGATGGAATAAAATATTATTATAGTGGGAAATGATATTATTTTGAGGAGATATAAATTTCTCACTTTTGTCGAAGGGATTATATGACAGATGATAATTTTACCTAAGGGGTAAAAATTATAAAATATTTGCACTTGGAGTTGAAATATTTTAACCAAAGGAGTTAGAGGTTAGAAATTTCTACTAATGGAATATTTTAAATATGGTATCAGTATTAGAGAAGTGAAAATTTAAACGAATGATAATAAATCAAAATTAATTTTCACGAGGAGGCAAATGTAAATGGAGTTAAAAGGGGATAATTATTTTTACCTGAAGAGTGTATAAAAGATACATATATGTAAAAAATGAAGTGAAAAATTTCTAGCAAAGGAAGATTAATATTGAATTAAATTGAAGATTAAAATATTTAATTTGTCGAAGGAAATTAATTGAATATTTTTTGTCGAAGAAGAAGAATACTAAAGGGATGCAACAAATAGATATGAGGGTTCATAGCCCTAAAATAATATATATATGCATAATGAAATCAAATGAGAGAATTATTACAATGAGGAGTAGTAGGTTAGGAAATCATTAGTAGTAGGATAGGTTGAATAGTTTTTGAAATAGAACACTATGCCATGTATTGTAAAATATTTTGAAATAATGCAAATGAAGAAGAAGTCTTAATCTAGTAGCTAAAATCTAGTGTCTATTGTTTGTTGACTTGGACAATTATTTGGCTATCTCCAAATTGTTATTTCTCTGTTATTTGAACCTGTGTATCGAAGTTCATATTTCAGTTTCATCAAGACACTTTTGTTGTTTTTGTGTAATCAAGTTAATTGGTTTCTATTAAAAAATTAAAATCCTTTTGATTAATTATAGTAACTTGGAGGTAACGTTTGTATGAATAAGAAGAGTTAGGAAATTGATAAGATTATCAGGTTGTCTCCAAGGTTGACATTTCCTTATTACTTAAAATGATATATCAAGGATATTTTTAATTTGTAGGACATCAAAATCTGCAAGTGAGACTTAAACCATTTCATGTTGTTAGCACAAAAGTTAGTTTAAATCAACAAACTTAAACATCCCTATGAAATATAGAATCATGTTAAACAATGCAACTAATAAGAACAATGCAAAAACATGAATCATTCCTATCCCATAGTAGATTGGTGCTCTTTGAGTATGTGAAAGAGCCCTTTCCCAATCCTTGATAAGCTTAATGATATGATAGACAATGAGATGCTTGAACTCAAATTGCCTATAGTGTAGATTCTTTCAAAATGTGTGTAGATTGTAGATGATGAAGAGCAAGATTGATTCTCAAATGAAGAGAGTAACCTTGCAATGTGTAAGTGTTGTGTGTTGTAGATGATTTGTGTTGAAATGCTTTGCATTTTATAGATTCAAGATTAGGAAGAGTGATAGATTTGGATGAATGTGGGATCATTCATGAGCCAATGACAAGATGCCACTTGTCAAAGTGTGAGAGGGTGAGGAATGTGCAAGTCTTGGCCAATGTGCCAATTTGAAATTCAAATTTGGATGAAATGACATGTTTAGGGGGGATGAAAGGTGCAATAAATGCCATGTTTGACTTGTGCAAATAGCATTTAAAACCTTGTTGGAAGGGACAAGTCCCTTTTGGGGGGAAGATTCAAATTGGAAGAATATTCCATTTTGATGTCCATTTTGAATGTAATTAGAGGAAATAATAAATCAAATAAATGATTTATTGGTGCAAGTGGGTGGGTTAGTTAAGAGTTTGGATTTGACTCTAGTTGAGTCAAAAGCTAGAGAATGGTAATTATGATTATAAGTTAATTAATTTAGATTAATTAACTTAGGGGATTTTAGGGATTTGACATTTGATTAAATCAGTTTGATTTATTAAATCAAATGAGAAGAACATAAGGATTAAATAATTTGATTTATTTAATGAACCTTAGGAAATTAATCAATAAATTGTTATAATTGATTAATAGTAGAATGGTTAGAGTGGGATGCATGATGTTAGTTTTTCATGTCTACATTTTGCCCCTCTTTGAAGCAATGTACTCATTGCATTGGTTCAAAGAATGATGCCGCTGACATCGAAATTTAAAAAATTCAGATTTTTCGGATGGTCCAGCGAAAATAAGTATGTTAGTACATTGCCCCCTCGAGAGATCGAGCGAAAAGATACAATTTGAGGTAGATCTCGCGACAAAGAGGTTAAAATGAATGTATGGATGGTGATGACTATATAATCTATATGATAATGATGATGTAAATGAGATGTTCTAATTATGCAAGATGCATGATGGATGCAGGATGGATGCATGATGGATGTAAGATGGATGCATGCTAGATGTATGATGGATGCATTGTTAGCGTGAAAGAAGGTAGAAGAATGAGAGGGATCAACCCTTAAATTCAAGAAGATGAAGAAGTTGACCAAGACAACTTTATTAGAAATGATGAATGATGATGATGTATTGCTTATCCAAGGACGGGAAAAGAGCATACCTTTCTTTATGTTTGATAACACACGTAGGTGCGATGCATCAAGGTATTAAGAACCAGGATGGTGTGGTGCCTAGTGTGATGGACTTTGAATTGTCAAATAGATAGGAGTACTCTTGTTCACACTTGAAAAACATAACCTTTTTCAGAATGCAGTCCAGATATCATAAACATCTCGGACCAAAACATAACAAGGCAAGCCTTATTATGTGGTCAACAAGACACTTAAAACATCTTTCCGACAAACAAAACAAAGTATGCATGATGAAGTTATTTTATAGGAATATCCAACAAGCATAGTAGATAAAAAGATAATGATCATTGCCCCATTCCTTTCTCTCTAAACCTGTTTTGTCTAGGCATCATCGAGAGGTCCTTGGAATGAGCACAAAATAAGATAAGTCAAAAAGACCAAAATAAAGTAAACAAATAAGCTGATGTTCATCGTACCGCTAGCCAAGGCTAAACTATTGTGAGGTACCTGATGCTTATGTCCATCGTGGGAAAGCTTCATCCTAGGACATGCAGTGATCAGGGTTTTGGTGAGACTGATTGGGTGACAAGCTATTGATACTCCGAGTTGACCAACTTGCTGACTTACTGACTTAGACCTTAGAGACTTTGATGATTAGGCGTTCACTTTGGAACCTGCTGACTTGCTTATGCCTGTCTCACTAGAGGGTGAAAGCGATGATTGACTTTATTATGAGTGATGACAATCACAGGTGAAAGCGAGATGAAATGGATGTACCATTTTGGTTTTTTCAAATATTTTGAGGTTGTTTTGTTTTTTTTGAGATGTTTTTCAATGTTTTTGGTATTTTCAAGATTTTACGACGAACAAACAAACTTAAAGACCTATCCTAGGGGTCTCGGGAGTTGATCCATAGATTAGCCTTGCCTACGTTATATATGCAGAGACCACGTAGTTCGACTGGTGGTGGACTGACTTGATGATAATATGGACAAATGGATTGCCATTTTATTGCCTAAAGGACTGACTTAAGATGCAGACTAGATGGGCAAACGGATTGCCAATGCGATGGACGCCTAAAGGATTGACCTAACTATCTTAGGGCATGATCAAAGATCAACCTTGCCTATGTTCAAGCTCAAAGATGACGTATTTCGACAAGGTGAAAGATTGACAAGAATCAATGATGAATTTTTTTGAAGATTTTTTGATATTTTGACATTTTTTTGGATTTTTTGGATGATTTGGATGTTTTTTTAATTTTTGATGGATTTTTTTGAATGTTTTTGAATTTTTCACATGATTTTGACAATTTGGATATGGATGTGATGATATCAGTGCTCTGTTTTGAGATTTGGTTGAAAACCAGGCTTAATTTTGATCAATCGGCTTGATGGATTGATAGTTTGACTAAGTGTGTTAAGTCAAACAAAAGTGATAATGCACTCGTAAGTTCCGGGAAGTTGTGTTATCCCAAAGTAAACTCATACAAAAAGGATAATTTGGCTAGGTGTGTTAAGCCAAACAAGGTGATTATGGATTTGATAGTTTGGCTAAGTGTGTTAAGCCAAACAGAGTGATGATAATGAACTTGTAAACACAAGGAAGTTGTGTTATCCTAGAGTAAACTCGTGCACAAGATGATAGTTTGACTAAGTGTGTTAAGTCAAACAAGGTGATGATTGATTGGGTTCGATTGATCAAGATTGATGAAGTTTGATTTGGAACAAAATAGCTTTGATGATTTTGATGTGATGATGATGTGCGCATTAGATACAACTGATATTGATTATTGGATTGACATTCAACAAAAGATAGAGCATGATAAGTAACATCATCTTGTCAAAATATGCCATGGGCTAGTGATTTGGGATTTTGGATCACAAGTGCTTTGACCAGTTTGATTTCATGTTTTCCAATGTTCAGATCACCACATAAGTGTGAAGGATATAGGTCAAGATTTATTCCCAAAGCGAGATGTAAATATCTGCCCCCAGTGTCTAGCAATGTTTGAATGACCATGTGTGGATTCTTAGATGAATGGATATGGATACGGTAAGCATGCAGAGGATGCCAAGGATTATCTTGTGACAAGATAAGGTGTTTGAATAGAAAAATGCTCATTCAAATAATGCTTCAAGGAAAAGATAGCGTTAGATAGGATGGGATCAGTGAAAATGACCCATGTCAAGATGTTTACCATAAACAAGTGTAAAGTGTTTACCAAACCTTCATCAAGATCAAGATAAAGTAGATAGATGGTAATGGGTTGGATAAACAGTTCATGGATGAACGAATGATATGAATGGAATGCTAGCTTTATTATGGATGTGATAAGATGCTTTCACCTGAAATGGCACACGTAGATGCTCGATTCTACACATGACACCTATTCACCAAGTTTTCATCATGGTACCTGTCCAAAGCGCCACCAAAATGGTTTTCGCTAGAGGATGATTTTTCTCTTTACTGTTTTCAATCCTTTTTCTGATTTTTTTTGGATTTTTTGTATTTTTTGATTTTTTTGTTGTCACCAAGATGCCTATTTGCTAGGTTTTCATCAAGCTGACCATTTTTTTCAGGACATTTTTTTTTATTTTTTTGTATTTTCTGAGAGATTTTAAGCTGATGCTGAACCCCCTGGTGGTGCTGATGTTGATGCTTCTGTCATAATGTGCCATCGGTATCCTGCTTGAAGAAGTTGCTTTGCCAAGATACGTGCACTTGAATGTAACTTTTGAGAAATCTGTTCCGCTTTGCTGATAATGGACTTAACTCTGTCTTTGTGCACACATCGCGATAGAGTGCCTTCTGAATCCTTATGATGAAGGGTGACTACCAATACATGGTCAATGTGAGAATTGGATATCATGCGTGGAGGCATGGATGGAGTGTGTTTAGGTATAAAAGATGGATTGGTTGACAGTTTGGAACCTTTGACTCTCCAAACTTGGGAAGATGAGCAATAATGGGTGGATATAGAAGTGTACGTGGAATTAGGACCAACTGCTTGATACACTTTGTATGTTGCTTGAGAAGCTTTATTTTGCTTTTGTGGAAATCTTTGATGGATACTTTCCCCATTTTTATTTTTCCCCATAGTTTCTTTGACTGATGGAGTGTGATAGGGATAGTCATTCTTTGTATTCTTTGGTATCCACTTGTATTTTATTTTTCCTTTGTGCTTCGTCCTTTGATTCAAATCTTTCTTTTGACATTTGTCCGAATTCATGGATGGGGTGATGGGTGGATGAAGATTCATGATATGGCAGGTTGTAGTATTGGCATTGGTTTCATCATAAGGATTCTTCGTGCTCCCCATGTTGACGTTTGCTCGAGATGAGGTTGCCCCCAGTATGGTGATAATATTACTAATATGTTGAGATCCCTTGATTGTTGAATAACCAAGGCCTTGACGCTTAGGATTTCCAAAAATTTGCACTGGTTCCAAGATACCCTGTTCATGTAGGCCTAATCCTCTGCCTTGATAATTCATCTGCTGAAAAAACTTATTTGCAATAGGATATGATTTACCTTGGAAACAAGGTGTTTCTCCTTCTCTGCTCTGTGGCGGATCTTCAAATGTCATAGCTCTTTCATTAATAAGATGATTTTCCCTTACAAAGGTGAGTGATCCAAGTTTATAAGTGATAGGATCTTCCATAAGTGGGATGAATGCCTAATTAATATCTTCAACTTGATCTTGTGACATATCAAATTGTAGTGCTTCTTCAAGAAGTGTTGATGCTTCGCTGTCTACACAAAAGTCTTCCTCATGACTCACTTCATAGGATGTTTCTGATTCATGACTTATGTACAAGCCTTCTTCATGATCCATTTCTGATATGTCTCTACATTTCTCTACATCTTGATCATGTGTACAAATTTTAAGAGTAGGAGACTCTTGTTCCTCAGTAAGAGTATGAGACTCTTGTTTTGAATGAAGATCATCTACAGGTCCATCCAAAGAAAGCATCTCATGGGTAGATGGAAGAGTATGTGCTATGCGGATATGGTCATCATTTGTAGCATCTTGTATAAATAGGAGAGTGTCCATTATATCGTTGTAGTAGCTTGGAGATACAAATTCTCGATCTTGAGTGATTTTGGAATTGCTTTCAACATGCTTTGGATCAAGTTCTTGACATGGGTCAATTTCAAAGAATGGATTTCTTTCTTGGATATCTTCATTAGGCATAGGAATATTCTCAAATTTCATGAGGTCAAAGGATGGCCATATGTTTTGGAGAGGATCATTGCTAGACCTTGGTGAAAGATGTTGATCATGCTTTGGAACAAATTCTTGAGATATGTCTTCTAACTCATTAGGTGATGTAGAGACATTTTCAACATTGTCATTAGTCAAAGGATCTTGATCATCATTTTGAATTATTATGGTGGGAATCAGTTGCAAGCTTTGTTGTGGGAGTAAGGCCTACATTTTCTACTGAGCCAACAATGCTTATTGTTTGTCATGTTGTTTTTGTGCCAACAAAGCTTTTTGTTGGGCTCTTTGTTGTGCTACTTCTTCTTGGATTGCTTGCAATAGTGCCCAGAATTCTGCTTGCGCTTGCGCTTGTTGGGCTACTTGAGCCACTTGTGCTTGCTGAGCAACTAGTTGTGTAGCTTGTTGGGATTGGAGTGCCTTTTTGTGGGAATCTTCTTGAATGGTTTGCAACATGATGGAGAATTAATTGGTCGTGTTGTTAGAAATCAAAATCTGCAAGTGAGACTTAAACCATTTCATGTTGTTAGCACAAAAGTTAGTTTAAATCAGCAAACTTAAACATCCCTACGAAATATAGAATCATGTTAAACAATGCAACTAATAAGAAAAATGCAAAAACATGAATCATTCCTATCCCATAGTGGATTGGTGCTCTTTGAGTATGTGAAAGAGCCCTTACCCAATCCTCGATAAGCTTAATGATATGATAGACAATGAGATGCTTGAACTAAAATTGCCTATAGTGTAGATGCTTTCAAAAATGTGTAGATTGTAGAAGATGAAGAGCAAGATTGATTCTCAAATGAAGAGAGTAACCTTGCAATGAGTAAGTGTTGTGTGTTGTAGATGATTTGTGTTGAAATGCTTTGCATTTTATAGATTCAAGATTAGGAAGAATGATAGATTTGGATGAATGTGGGATCATTCATGAGCCAATGAAAAGATGCCACTTGGCAAAGTGTGAGAGGGTGAGGAATGTGCAAGTCTTGGCCAATGTGCCAATTTGAAATTCAAATTTGGATGAAATGACATGTTTAGGGGGGATTAAAGGTGCAATAAATGCCATGTTTGACTTGTGCAAATAGAATTTAAAACCTTGGACAAGTCCCTTTTGGGGGGAAGATTCAAATTGGAAGAATATTCCATTTTGATGCCATTTTGAATGTAATTAGAGGAAATAATAAATCAAATAAATGATTTATTGGTGCAAGTGGGTGGGTTAGTTAAGAGTTTGGATTTGACTCTAGTTGAGTCAAAAGCTAGAGAATGGTAATTATGATTAGAAGTTAATTAATTTAGATTAATTAACTTAGGGGATTTTAGGGATTTGAAATTTGATTAAATCAGTTTGATTTATTAAATCAAATGAGAAGAACATAAGGATTAAATAATTTGATTTATTTAATGAACCTTACGAAATTAATCAATAAATTGTTATAATTGATTAATAGTAGAATGGTTAGTGTGGGAAAAGTATCCATCAAAGATGTCCACAAAAGACAAAACATGCTTCTCAAGCGATATACAAAGTGTATCAAGCAATTGGTCCTAATTCCACACACACTTCCGTATCCATCCATAATTGCTCATCTTCCCAAGTTTGGAGAGTCAAAGGTTCCAAACTATCGACCAATCCATCTTTTATCCCTAAACACACTCCATCCATGCCTCCACGCATGATATACAATTCTCACATTGACCATGTATTGGCATTGACCCTTCATCATAAGGATTCAGAAGGCACTCTATCGCGATGTGTGCACAAAGAGAGAGTTAAGTCCATTATCAACAAAGCAGAACACATTTCTCAATAGTTGCATTCAAGTGCATGTATCTTGGCAAAGCAAATTCTTCAAGTAGGATATCGTTGGCACGTTATGATAGAAGCATCAACATCAGCACCACCAGGTGGTTCAGCATGAGCTTAAAATGTCTCAAAAAATACAAAAAAATAAAAAAAAATGTCCAGAAAAAAATGGTCACCTTGATGAAAACCTGGAAAATAGGCATCTTGGTGACAACAAAAAAATCAAAAAATACAAAAGAATCCAAAAAAATAAGAAAAAGGATTGAAAAAAGTAAAGAAAAAAATCGTCCTCTAGCAAAAACCATTTCGATGGCGCTTTGGACAGGTACCATGATGAAAACTTGGCAAACAGGCATCATGTGTAGAATCGAGCATCTACATGCGTGAGTTCAATTGAAAGCATCTTATCACATCCATAATGAAGCCAACATTCCATCCATATCATCCGTTTATCCAACCCCTTACCATTTATCTACCTTATCTTGATCTTGATAAAGGTTTAGTAAACACTTTACACTTGTTTATGGTAAACATCTTGACATGGGTCATTTTCACAGATCCCATCCTATCTAATGCTATCTGAGCCTTGAAGCATTATCTGAATGAGCATTCATCTATTCAGACACCTTATCTTGTCACAAGATAATCCTTGGCATCCTTTGCATGCTTACCGTATCTATCTATACGTCTTACCAAGAATCCACACATGGCCATTCAAACATTGCTAGACACTGGGGGCAGATGTTTGCATCTTTCTTCGAAAATGAATCTTGATCTATATCATCCAACTCCTGTGGTGATCCGAACATTGGAAAAGTGTGACATCAACTTGGCCAAGCATTTGTGAGCCAAAAATCCAAATCACTAGCCCGTGGCATATTTTGACAAGAAGATGTTCCTTATCAAGTTTTATCTTTCATCAAACATCAATCCAAACAATTAATATCAGTTGCATCTAATGTGTACTTCAATGTCGCATCAAATCATCAAAATAATTTTTTTCCAAATCAAGCTTCATCAATCTTGATCAAATGAATCCAATCAATCATCACCTTGTTTGACTTAACACACTTAGTCAAACTATCATCTTGTGCACAAGTTTACTCTAGGATAACACAACTTCCTTGGGTTTACAAGTTCATTATCATCACTTTGTTTGGCTTAACACACTTAGCCAAATTATCAAATCCATAATCACCTTGTTTGGCTTAACACACCTAGCCAAATTATCCTTTTTGTATGAGTTCACACTGTGATAACACAACTTCCTAGAATTTACAAGTGCATTATCACTTTTTGACTTAACACACTTAGTCAAACTATCAATCCATCAATCCAATTGATCAATATTAAGCTTGGTTTTCAACAAAAATCCCAAAACAAAGCACTGATACCATCACATATCGTATCCAAATTGTAAAAAATTCATCAAAAATTCATCAATAAACTAAAAAAACATTCAAAATTTCATCAGAAAATCCAAAAATAGGTCAAAATATCGAAAAATCTTCAAAATTCATTGAGTCTTGTCAATTTGTCACCTTGTCGAACTACGTTGTCTCTGAGCTTGAATGTAGGCAAGGTTGATCTTTGATCATCCCCCGAGATGGTTAGGTCAGTCCTTTAGGCGTCCGTCGCATTGGCAATTCATTTTCCCATCTAGTCTGCATCTTATGTCAGTCCTTTAGGCAGTAAAATGGCAATCCATTTGTCCATATTATCATCAAGTCAGTCCACCACCAGTCGAACTACGTGGTCTTTGTGTATATAACATAGGCAAGGCTAATCTATGGATCAACTCCCGAGACCCCTAGGATAGGTCTTTAAGTTAGTTTGTTCGTCGTAAAATCTTGAAAATACCAAAAACATTGAAAAATCTTGAAAAGACCATAAACATTTGTAAAACATCTCAAAATTCCAAAAACAACCTCAAAATATTTGAAAAAACCAAAATGGTGCATCCATTTCATCTCGCTTTCAACCGTGATTTTCATCACTCATAATAAAGTCAATCATCGCCTTCACCCTTTGGTGAGTCATTCAGAAGTAAGTCTAGTAGGTTCCAAAGTGAACGCTTAGTCGTCAAAGTCTCAAGTCTAAGTTAGTAAGTTAGCAAGTTGGTCAACTCAGAGTATCAATAGCTTATCACCCAATCAGTCTCACCAAAACCCTGATCACTACATGTCCTAGGATGAAGCTTTCTTGTGATGGACATAAGCATCAGGTACCTCACAATAGTTTAGCCTTGGCTAGCGGTACGATGAACATCAACTTGTTTGTTTACTTTATTTTGGGTGTTTTTGACTTATCTTATTTTGCGCTCATTCCAAGGACCTCTCGATGATGCCTAAACAAAACAGGTTTAGAGAGAAAGGAATGGGGAAATGATCATTATCTTTTTATCTACTATGCTTTTTGGATGTTCCTATAAAATAACTTCGTCATGCATACTTTGTTTTGTTTGTAGGAAAGATGTTTTAAGTGTCTTGTTGACCACATAATAAGGCTTGCCTTGTTATGTTTTGGTCCGAGATGTTTATGATATCTGGACTGCATTCTGAATAAGGGTATGTTTGTCAAGTGTGAACAAGAGTACTCCTATCTGTTTGATGAGTCAAAGTCCATCACACTAGGTGCCACACCATCCTGATTCTTAATACCTTGATGCATCGCACCTACATGTGTTATCAAACATAAAGAAAGGTATGCTCTTTTCCCATCCTTGGATAAGCAATACATCATCATCATTCATCATTTCTAATAAAGTTGTCTTGTTGAAATTCTTCTTCTTCTCGAATTTAAGGGTTGAGCCCTCTCATTCTTCTACCTTCCTTCATGCTAACAATGCATCCATCATACATCTAGCATGCATCCATCTTACATCCATCATGCATCCATCCTGCATCCATCATGCATCTTGCATAATTAGAACATCTCATTTACATCATCATTATCATATAGATTATATAGTCATCACCATCCATACATTCATTTTAACCTCTTTGTCGCGAGATCTACCTCAAATTGTATCTTTTCACTCAATCTCTCAAGGGGGAAATGTACTAACATACTTATTTTCCTTGGGGCATCCGAAAAATCTGATTTTTTTTAATTTCGATGTCAACGGCATCATTCTTTGAACCAATGCAACGAGTACATTGCTTCAAAGAGAGGCAAAATGTAGACATGCAAAACTAACATCATGCATCCCACTCTAACCATTCTACTATTAATCAATTATAACAATTTATTGATTAATTTCCTAAGGTTCATTAAATAAATCAAACTGATTTAATCAAATGTCAAATCCCTAAAATCCCCTAAGTTAATTAATCTAATTTAATTAACTTCTAATCATAATTACCATTCTCTAGCTTTTGACTCAACTAGAGTCAAATCCAAACTCTTAACTAACCCACCCACTTGCACCAATAAATCATTTATTTGATTTATTATTTCCTCTAATTACATTCTAAATGGCATCAAAATGGAATATTCTTCCAATTTGAATCTTCCCCCCAAAAGGGACTTGTCCCTTCCAACAAGGTTTTAAATCCTATTTGCACAAGTGAAACATGGCATTTATTGCACCTTTCATCCCCCCTAAACATGTCATTTCATCCAAATTTGAATTTCAAATTGGTACATTGGCCAAGACTTGCACATTCCTCACCCTCTCACTCTTTGACAAGTGGCATCTTATCATTGGCTCATGAATGATCCCACATTCATCCAAATCTATCACTCTTCCTAATCTTGAATCTATAAAATGCAAAGCATTTCAACACAAATCATCTACAACACAACAACACTTTCTCATTGCAAGGTTACTCTCTTCATTTGACAATCAATCTTGCTCTTCATCATACACATTTTGAATGCATCTACACTATAGACAACTTGAGCTCAAGCATCTCATTGTCTATCTCATCATCTTGGCAATCTAAGCTTATCAAGGATTTGGAAAGGGCTCTTTCACATACTCAAAGAGCACCAATCCACTATGGGATAGGAAGGATTCATGTTTTTGCATTATTCTTATTAGTTGCATTGTTTAACATGATTCTATATTTCATAGAGATGTTTGAATTTGCTGATTTAAACTAACTTTTGTGCTAACAACATGAAATGGTTTATGTCTCACTTGCAGATTTTGATGTCCACACAATTTATCAAGGAACATTTATTTTTCTTGTGTGGTTTAGTTAACTGGCTCCTTCAAGGAAGGATTAAATTATTTTAATTAATCACAGTAATCTAGAAAAGGGTATATGCAAGATCATCATGGAAAAAACAAGTCCTTAAGTGGCAATAAAATTTAGAAAAATCAGAGTTAGGCAGCTTGACCCAAAAATTTGGATAAGTTATCTATATTATTTTAAAAATATGTAAGAATAGAATATGTAGAAAATTGATTATAGTTTCTAAAATACTAGGTTTCTTTATACAAAAAAAAACTATTTGGTGAAAATCTGACATTTCAATGGAGTAGTACTTAAATTTCAGGGAAAAAATAAGAAGTAGGTGTCTATCTAACCACCCTAACCACAATAAACTGATAATATTTTTTTATAATATTTTAGATATAAGTAGAGGAATCATGTCCCGATGTGATGCATATTTTTTTGTAATTTTTTTCCAAGTAAATATTTAATTATGAATTTTTATTACAACTTTTAAAAAATATAAAAAACTCGTATTTCTGACCACCTTAACTTGGTCAAAAATTCACGAAATTCAATTTGTTTTTTATCCTATAGTATGTGAAGCATAGAATGTGATGCATGTTTTAGATTCAAAAAATGTGATACCATTTGAAAGCTATATATGTTTTTCAATCAGTCTATGAATCAGGACTATAGTCATAATTCAAATAGAAAATGAATAATAATTATTTATTAAATTCAAAGTAAAGCATAATTTATAGTTGTGGAAAGCTTAGAATCTCCTTTAAAAACCCTTTTCGTTTCATAAATTTTGGGTTAAAAAAAGTTCATCAACCACATGGTCCATCATATCACTTACATATCACCACTTTTTGGCCCATCATGATCCTACACATACCCAAAATGTCATTTGGATCAATAAGAAGAGTTTGTCAGTCATATCCTTGCACATTTATACCAAGTATAAACACGTATAAGTACCAAAAATTTAGAATTATAGCCAGTAAGTAAGTCACATATGATTTACATCTTGACTCCATTTACCTAACATGAGTAGGCAATGGTCATAACAATTCCATTTTAGAATTTCATAAAATCTTATCCATACATTTACATTTCAAATTTCATTAGGATTAGAAGGAGTTAACAAGCATTCATCTATCCCACTTTATGCCTTTATGGATAGATCGATAAATTCAATTAATTCATACAACAATAAATATGCTTCAACTATCAAGGTCTACCTACCTAGGCTTAGCAAAGCCTAAAGTGTAGGGAGTCATCAACCAGATAGGTTAGCTCCATTCATTGGTTCAAAAATGTTGCAAGTCTAATCATAGAGCCTGGAATCCTCTTATGATTTGTAACCTGCATTTTTAAGATCTAATAGATTGGTGACTCTACTGGGGACTAATCCAACTTTGAATGTAAAGCCTTCCATCATAGAGTCATTACCCCAAAATAAATTGAACACTCTGCTAGGAAAGAATACAATCATTTTTCCTACTTATTAAAGTAGGTGGCGACTCTGAAGAACTTATATGATTGATGAAATAAGAAAAAAATCACAAAGAATAGATAGCAAACATCAAAGATACTTGATATCATCCACTATGAATGGAAGAAGATCTCTACATTAGGAGAGTCCCAAGAAGAGAAATGTTATGTGGATAGATAAGCATGGATTTCCAAATGGAAAAGGAAACACAAAAAAGGGTGAAACAACATCTAAGCACCCAGAAAATAACATGAACACATCAGAGCATCCCTTCACAACCTTTAACTCTCCTTTTCATACTAATAGTGGGAATCCAACAACACCTCTTGGGAGAAGGAATCTAACTAAAAATGTCCTATATTTCCAACCGAATCCTCAGAAGGAAGAGGAGTTCAATGCCCAGGATGAGGAGGAAAGAAAATGAAGGAAAGAGGAATATGATAGGATATTTTTCCTACAACAAGGAGAGGAAAATCAGGGAGAGTTTGTTTACCATCTATTGTGGACTTTAATAGTATGTTTGATCGAGAAATGGAAGCTTATCTGGAATGGAAAAAATGACAATTTAGGAGGCAACAAATGATATAAGAAATTCAGGAGATAGATTGAAAAATGGCACAACTGAATGTCCAAGAATCAAAACCACCAAAGTATGTCCCTCCGCACAAACAAGGTTTTAATGGTAACTCGCAAGGAGCATAGTAGAGCCTTGATGCTCCTAGTACTACAAGAGCACCTCACAATGTAGGTAGTAAGCTGAGATAGCATGCCCAAGATAACATACCACCACTAAGATCCCAACCTCAAAACACTTGGAAATGCCTCCTAGTACTATCCACCACTAGGTCAACAATATGTACCACATCATAATGTACATCCTCAACCACAATACAATTTTTATCATCATCCTCAGCATGGATACCAACAATATCCCAATCTATCACCTCAAAATCTACCTCCACTAAACCCTATGAGTAGAAAATTTGATTTGATAGGATATCAATTATATCCATACCTAGTGGATAGCAATTGGATAAATATGGTTCCTAAGTTCAGTGGGAATAATGCAATATTAGATGAAGAGCATATCAAAAATTTCAATGCTTTCATTCAAGATATAAGTATGGAGTACGAGGATGTAAATATGAAATTGTTTATGATGTCATTAACTGAAGAGGAAAGGGATTGGTTCAATGGTCTACCCAATGTTTTAATTTATTCTATAGAAGACTTTCAAATTCAATTTCTAGAACAATACAAGAATCAATATGCTCCTTAGTTTTCCCTACATGAATTGATAAGCATTCAAAAACATCAAAATGAAGGGTATGTGCAGGATCATCATGGGAAAAACAGGCCCTTAAGTGGCAATAAAAATTCAAAAAATTAGAGTTAGGCAACTTGACATAAAAATTTGAATGAGTTATCTATATTATTTCAAAAATATGTAAGAATATAATATGTATTAAATTGAATGTAGTTTCTAAACTACTAGGTTTATTTAAAAAATGAAAAAAATATTTGATGAAAATTTGAAATTTCAATACAGTAGTACTTCAATTTTAGGGAAAAAATAAGAAGTAGGTGTCTATCTGACCACCCTTACCACAATAAAATGATAATATTTTTTTATAAGATTTTATATATAAGTAGAGGACTCATGTCTTGATGTGATGCATATTTTTTTGTAATTTTTTTGCAAGTAAATAATTAATTATCATTTTTTAATTATAAATTTTAAAAAATAGAAAAACTCATATGTCTGACCACCTTAACTTGGTCAAAACTTCATGAAATTCAATTTTTTATTTTTTTAATACTATAGTATGCAAAGCATAGAATGTGACACATGTTTTGGATTCAAAAAATGTAATACCATTTGAAAACTATAGATGTTTTTCAATCAGCCTATCAATCATGACTTTAGTCGTAATTCAAATAGAAAATTAATAATAATTATTTATTAAGTTCAAAGTAAACAATAATTTATATTTTTGGAAAGATAAGAATCTCTTCTAAAAAACCTTTTTGTTTCATCAAATTTTGGTAAAAAAAAAAGTCATCAACCACATGGGCCATCATATCACTTACATATCGCCACTTTTTGGTCCATCATGATCCTACACATACCCTGAATCAGTTTATGACTTTAACTAGAGGTTCTCCAAATTGTACAATAAGATACCACATGGGTCCAAATTGACTAACCTTGTATCTTTGAGTATTTATCTGAAAGCCTTTGACCCAAAAATAGGATATGCGCTCAGAAATAGATGCCCTAGAAGTTTTAAAAAGGTACAAAAAACATTGACCATTGAGAACACCAGAAAAGTTGTTGGGATGACTAGTAAAAGAAATAACCTCATAATTCCCCAAAATTCTAGCAACCTCCAAAGGCAAGAGAATGCATATAGAAATGAAAAACCAAGACTACATGATATGCCATATAATACAAATTTGAAGGATGGAAAACCCATAGTTGATAGGCCTAAATATAAGGAGACTCCAGATCCCTTAAAGAAGAAGGGAGCATACATGGTTAACAACCATTCATGGTGTAAATTTTTCAAGCTACCTCATTCCCTAGATCATTGTGTTGTAGCCCAATCAATACAAGAAGAAGAAATACTAGCTGAGAATGAAAAAGAGGATCATACAATATACTTAGCCTCTCATACCCTCCATCTAGTCGAGCAAGAGTATTCTTTAGAAGAAGAAGGCTATGAGTATGATGTTGACAACCAAAGGTACAATATTCATATGGTAGAACAATAGGTATTGTCTGATCAAGAGAGTCAAATTAATGAGGAATCACGGCCTCCTTACATACCACCAAATTCAAACAAGTTAGGATGGAGGAGGCCAACAGAAGAAGAGATTAAAAAATTAACCATTACTATAGTAGAACAAGCAAAAATAAATTATGGGCTAAGGAATAGAATAATAAATGAAGGTGAAGGCACTCCAAGGGGGTTATTTATGAAATAAAGGGGGAAAACTCAGGAGAAAATGAAGAAGGTGGAAATAACAAATAAAAAATAAGAGTGAGCAAAGACATGTTCCCAAAAAGCAAGATGAAGAGCTGAAAAAAAACACAAGCATGATGAAACTAATAAAAAGGAAAAAGAAGAAAATAAAGGAGATCCACTAGAACAAAAGAAGATAGTTAAAAATGAGAGTGCTTCTTCATTTGACTTCACACAAGCTTTATCTCAAGTGAAGATGTCAGTGCCACTATTAGAAATCATGAAGATAAAAGAATATAGAGATAGTGCTATTCAATTGATATCTAATGGTACCAATAAAAACACAAATTTGGTGGATAAAAACAACAACAGGCAAGGACATATAAAATTTATTGAAGTTTGTCTTGGTGATGCATTAATGAATCCTCCATAGGTGGATCCATTTTTTACCACATTACTCATAAACAATAAAATGGTGAGAAATTGTATGATTGACTCAGGGGTTGTTATTAACATCATTCCAATGGGAGTTATGAAACAACTTGGCATGTGGGTGGACACTAATGGTGGTAAGTGCTATACCATGCATAGTAGACCTGTCCTAGTGGTGGGGATCATGAAAGATGTAGAACTGAAGTTGGTTGCTTATCCACAAGCAGTATATACTATTGACATAATTTTAATTGACATGCCTCCTCATTTTGGGATGCTTTTTTCAAGACAATGGACTGCATCAGTTGGATGAAATGTGCAATTCGACCTATCATATGCCAGAATACCAATAAATGGTGAGGAATTTAAATTGTATAGAGAACTAAGAGTAAATCAGATTGTGAATTATGTTGCTCAAAATCATTTGAATTGCCTCTATGATGTAGATCTAGGAAGTTTTAGAGTAGATCCTTCATAGCCTAAATTAGTGAGTATTGATCCAATTGACAAGAATGTTTCCAAACATGAGCATGGTGTATGGCGAATTTACTTTGATGGAGCATGCAACAAAGAAGGTAATGGAGCAAGAGTGGTGTTTATTTCACCTGAAGGCACTACATTAAATTATTCTTTCTTGTTGGCATTTGAGTGCACAAATAACATAGCAGAGTATGAAACCCTACTAATTTGGATGAATATGGTTGTCATACACAAAATTAAGCTATTGACAATCTTTGGAGATTCTAAGTTGATCATTTCACAAGTAAGGTCAAAGTATGCTACAAGAATCAAAAGGTTAAAACAATACATGAATGTTGTATGGGACACTATTGAATTATTCGATGCTTTGTCTATTGAGTGGATAGATAGGTCTAAAAACCTAATGGCAGACTTCCTGGCTAATGTAGCTTTGAAAAGAGATGATATCACCTTGGTTGGAGTTTCACAAGTTGAACTCAAAACAAGACCTACCATACTAGATTTAACATATATAGTTGGCAAGTATTCAATGATGACACTGATCTGATCAAGTTTCTACATTTCATCAATCAATATGAAGCCGAGGAAATTTACTTTAATACATTTGTGGAGGAAATAGATGGCAAAAAAATTGTGTTTAGAAAAGAGGTTGTTCAACTCAAAACTAACAAACTTCCTAAAGGACTTGTGGCACTAGAAATGGTGTTTGATGGAAATGATCGAGCCCTAATGAAGCAAACACCTATGAAGAAGGAAGATGTTGAAGAGATCAACCTGGGGACTATGTTGGCACCAAAAAGAGTGTACATTGGAAAGAAGATAAGCCCAATAATCAGAAAAATGCTAATTGTGTTGTTAAGGAAATACAAGCACATATTTACATGGTCTTATGAGGATCTTAAAGCATACAGAGAAGATTTGTTCCAACATGAGATTCCATTGAAATCAGATGCAAAACCTTTAGGTAGAAACAAAGATCTTTAAACCCTACTTTGGAACCTAAAATGCATGAAGAACTCATGAAGCTTAGTGAAGGAGGTATTATCAAGCCAAGTAGACATTCATCTTGGGTCTCTAATTTGGTACCAGTCAGAAAGAAAAATGGGGATATAAGGCTTTGTGTAGACTTGTGAAACTTGAATGTATCTTCTCTTAAGGATAATTACCCACTTCCAAACATGGAGGTTATGTTACGAAGAGTCATAGGCTATGAGTTACTATCCACGATGGATGGATTTTTTAGGTTACAACCAAGTGAAATTTAAAGAATTAGAATAGTACAAGACAACTTTCACTATACCATGGGAAAGATATGTTTATGTCAAGATGCCATTTGGACTCACAAATGTTGGTGCAACATTCCAAAGGGCCATGGATGTTGCCTTTTCTAACCTAATTAATGTGATAATGGTAGTCTACTAGGATGATTTAAGTACATATTCCAAGAAGGCAGAGGACCATGTGGCTCATCTTGAAAATATATTTCTGAACGCATTGGAATATGGTATTTCTCTGAATCCGAAGAAGTGTCATTTTGTAGTGACAAAAGGAAAGTTACTTGGGCATATATTCTCCAAGGAGGGAGTAAGGACCGATCTAGAGAGGGTGGAGGAAATTTACAAGATACCTATACCCAAGACAGTTAAAACTATCCAATCTTTCTTTGGACAAATCAATTTTATAAGAAGGTTCATATCAAATTTTGCTTATATAGTAAAGCCAATATCAAAAATGATAAAGAACGGTGCAATGATTTACTGGATAGTAGAAGCCATAGATGCATTCATATTCATCAAAAGAGAAATCAAGCAGCCTCTAATATTGAAGTCCCCTGATTTTAATAAGCCTTTTCAAATATTTTCATTTGCATCTTATCACACAGTTGCAATAGTAATGCTTCAAAAGAATGATGAAGGGCATGAACATCCAATCTCCTTAAGTAAATTCCTCCAAAATATAGAATTAAAATATGATATTGTGGAGAAAAAAATGTATTCATTGGTGAGAGTTGTCAAGGTGTTTAGACCATATCTAGTAGGGAAAAAGTGATAGTTTATGTTCCTAATGCTGTAGTAAAAGATGTATTCATATAAAATGAAATAACAAGACGTAGATGCATATGGATAAACAAAATCCAAGAGTTTGATATGGTGTTTCAGATCACCAAGCTCATAAGAGGGCATGGACTAGCCAAATTGATAGCTGAAACAAAGATTGAAGTTGTCCAAATATGTAGTGTGAATGATGATGAAAATATAGTCACTAGTATTGAGCATACGCCATGGTACACTGATATTGTGTACTACCTTAAACATTTGAAATTTCCTAAAGGGTATGATGAAAACAAGTAAAGGACACTCAAAATACAAGCTTCAAAGTATGTATTCATGAAGAGTGACCTCTACTAGAAAAATAGAGATGGTGTTCTATTGTTGTGCCTAGATGAAAGCCAAGCAAGACATGTCTTGAAAGAAATGCATGAAGGAGTATGCAAAGGGTATTTTTTTGCAAAAACCATTCCACATAAGGTGTTAAGGTTAGGTTACTACTGGCCTAAATTTTTCAATGATGCTTATAATTATACTAGAAGGTGTGAAGCATGTAAGAATTTTTCTAGGAAACTAAAGTATCAAGGAGCATTGCCTCTATGACCTTTGCAAGTTGAGGCTCCATTTCACCAATGGGGAATTGATTTTATAGGAGAGATTGAAAAAAAACTAGTGGAGGACATAGATGGATATTGGTAGCCACATATTACTTCACAAAATGGGTAGAGGCTATACCTACTAAACAAGCAACAAGTAGAGTTGCCACAAACTTCCTTTTGGAGCATATCATTACTAGATTTGGGGTCCTAGAAAGAATCATAACTGATAATGGAATGTGCTTTAGATCATATGAGTTTAATAAATTGTTCCAATCCTATGGTATAGTGATTTCATATTATTCAGCATATCATCCACATGTAAATTGACAAGTTGAATCGAATAGCAAGAGCCTCCTGAAGATCATAAAAAGGATGTTAGATAATAACAAATGGGTGTGGGATTCCAAGTTGAGATTAGCTTTGTGGGAAGATAGGATCACTGTGAAGAAGGAAATCCAGCCTTCCTTTGCATAATCTTCTACTAGTATGTAAGTTTATCTTGCAAGAAGATCTAGAAATTCCTAATCCCATCGAGGAGAGGATGGAAGAATTAATGAAGCTTGATAAAGCTAGGAACCAAGCTCAACAACACAATAAAAATAAGCATCTGCAAATAAAATACTTACATGAAAAAAGGGCCAAAAATATAAAATGTGGAATGCCAAAAGACAAGACAAAGGGAAGCATGGAAAATTTGAGGCTTTATGGCTAGGACCATTTTTCATTGTTGGTATGGGTGGAAAAGATTCATATTATCTTAAAAATATGATAGGAGAAGAATAGGAATTGCCAGTGCATGGATAATTTCTAAAACATTTCTTTTCTTAAATATTTCATGCACAATAGTCTAGGAGAAGGCCAACAATTTCTAGTGCATGGAGAATTCTTGAGAAACCTCTTAATAATTATTTTCCATGCACAATAGTGTATGATTCAATTTCACCTTCCACCATTCTGAAATTCATTTCCATGTCCATAACCATATGAATAAGGAACTTGGTTTGCTGCCCCAGAGACCTAGATTCTTGCTATACCTATAGGGGGTATACATCCCCAATTGAAGCCACTATTAGGACTGGAAAATTCTCACATTTTCACCTGCCTCCATCTACTTATCTCCTAGTCCTCACATAAAATTATTTCACATCAATATTGTGATCAACACAAATTAGTGGGATTTGTGTGACAAGATCCATTCCATAGTCCCATAAATATGGCCTTTTGCATACAAATACTCCCCTGATCATAATAGAGAAAAAATAAAAATCAATTGATATAGATGCTTTTGAGTTCTTCCTCAAGCTTAATCTTTATTTCTTATTTCTATTTGTCATTTCATCATTCAGCTCTATTATCATTTCATGCCTAGCCAAAATATAGTAGAGTTGCTTCTCATATCATGGATAGTTACTCCTTATTAGAGAGATCATATACATGTCTTCTCGATAAATATGTTATAGATCTTTCATTTGAATGTTTCCTATAGTATCAGGGAGATAGGAGCTAGGTCACAGTGATCAAAAGGCCCTATAGATAACAAGAATGCATAATTGGGAGGATAGAGCCTATTATTCCACCGATGCAGGTCCATCGGCATGAGAAAAGTAGTCAGAGAAAAAATTTCAACTCATGTTGAGCTCAAAAGTTACACCAATGAGAGCTACACATACTCTTACTGATAAGATTGATGGACTGTTATATCAGAGAGACATCTACTATTGGTTGGAATCCCTCAAATCTCACTGATCTTATGGGTCACACTGATGAAGGAAGTATTAGGGAGAGTCTTGTTGATTCAGCCAAATGGACAAAGTGATGGAGGAAACATATCAGAGAGACATTTATTATCAGACTAAAACTGTTAGGTTTCTTTGATGATGAAATTCATACTGATGAAAATGATTTCGGGGAAAATCTCACCAACCCTTCCCAACTGAAAAAGTAGTATAAGGAAACAAATTGGAGAGACCAAAACGAATCGACAAAGAAACTTATTTTCCTTGTGATGGGTCATGACAGCTTGATCATGATGAAGAATGACTTATATTCATTGGGAAGACACATTACTATTGGGGAACAAAAATAAAGTCTCTCTGATGGAGCATGTCATGTCGATAAGCTAGAAGGGGAAGCATAGAGGTGTCATCAGCAGGATATCCACCATCAAACATAAAACAAAATGTCCCAACGATTCATCTGGTCTTCCTGATGGAAAACAAGGGATACCTTTGTCGAACCTATCTACCGCTGGCACTTGAAAATATTTCACCAAACATACAGGCACATATCTTCATTAGTGAGAGAATTAATATCAGTAGAGATAAAATAAGTCTCAGTGATGCTTAAAGTCACCCCGACACATGAATATATGCATATGGTTATAATGAAAGATGGAATAAAATATGATTATAGTGGGAAATGATATTATTTTGAGGAGATATAAATTTCACACTTTTTCCAAAGGGATTATATGATGGATGATAATTTTACCTAAGGGGTAAAAATTATAAAATATTTGCACTTGGAGATGAAATATTTTAACCAAAGGAGTTAGAGGTGAGTAATTTCTACTCATCGAATATTTTTAAATATGCTATGGGTAAAAGATAAGTGAAAATTTACACAAATGATAATAAATCAAAATTAATTTTCACTAGGAAAATGTAAAGGGAGTTAAAAGGGGATAATGTTTTTTACCTGAAGAGTGTACTAAAGATACATATATGTAAAAATTGAAGTGAAAAAGTTCCAACAAAGGAAGATTACTATTGAATTAAATTGAAGATTAAAATATTTAATTTGTCAAAGGCAATTAATTGAATATTTTTTTAAGAAGAAGAAGAATATTGAAGGGATGGAACGAATAGATATGAGGGGTCATAGCCCTAAAATAATGTATATATGACAAATGAAATCAAAGGAGAGAATTATTAGAATGATGAGTAGTAGGTTAGGAAATCATTAATAGTAAGATAGGTTGAGCAGTTGTCAAAATAAAACATTATTCCATGTACTATAAAATATTTTGAGATAATGCAAATGGAGAAGAAGTCTTAATCTAGTAGCTAAAATTTGGTGTCTATTGTTTGTTGAGTTGAACAATTATTTGGTTGTCTCCACATTGTTATTTCTGTATTATTCGAACATGTGTCTCCAAGTTGATATATTAGTTTCATTAAGACACACTACTTGTTTCTATGTAATCAAGTTAATTGGTTTCTATTAAAGAATTAAAATCCTTTTGATTGATTATAGTAACTTGGAGGTAAAATTTGGATTAGTAAGAAGAGTTAGGTAATTGAAAAGATTTTTAGGTTGTCCCTAAGGTTGACATTTCCTTATTATTTAAATTGATATATCAAGGATATTTCCAATTTATCAAGGCACATTTTTTTTTCTTATGTAGTTCAATTAACTGGCTCCTTCAAGGAAGAATTAAATTATTTTAATTAATCATAGTAATCTAGAAAAGGTCATTTGGATCAATAAGAAGAGTCTTTCAGTCACATCCTTGCATGTTTATACCAATTATAAACAAGTATAAGTGCCAAACAATTATAATTGTAGCTACTAAGTAATTCACATATCATTTACATCTTGATTCCATTTACCCAACAAGAGTAGGCACTGGTCATACAAATTCCATTTTAGAATTTCATAAAATATTATCCATACATTTACATTTCAAATTTCATTAGGAGTACTAGTTAACAAACATTCATCTATCCCATTGTATGCTACTATGGATAGATCTATAAATTCAATTAAGTCATACAACTCTAAATCTAATTCATCTATCAAGGTCTACCCACCTAGGCTTAGTAGAGCCTGAAGTGTAGGGAGTCATCAACCATATAGGTTAGCTTCATTCATTGGTTCAAAAGATTTAAAAGTATGATCAAAGAGCCTGACATCCTATTAGGATTTGTAACTTGCATTTTTGAGATCCAATAGTACTTTTGGTTGTCAACATCATACTCATAGCCTTCTTCTTTTAACCATGTATGCTCCCTTCTTCTTTAAGGGATCTAGAGTCTCCTTTTATTTAAGCCTATCAACTATGGGTTTTCCATCCTTACAATTTGTATTATATGGAATATAATGTAGTCTTGGTCTTTCATTCCTATATGTATTTTCCTACCTTTGGGGATTGTTAGAGTTTTGGGGGATTATGAGGTTATCTCTTTTACCAATCATCCCAACAACTTTTATATTGTTCTCAATGGTTAGTGTCATTTTTTGTGCCTCTGCTAAAATTCTAGGGCATCTATTACTGAGTTCATACCCTATTTTTGGATCCAAAGCTTTCAGATAAATGCTCAAGGCTGTAGGGTCAGTTAGTTTGGACCCGTGTGGTATCCTATTGTACAATTTGGAGAACCTTTGATTAAAGTCATAGACTGATTCATTTTGATATTTTTGGATGCTTATCAATTCTTGTAAGGAAAACTCAGGAGCACATTGATTCTCGTATTATTCTTGAAATTGATTCTAAAATTCTACTATATAATAAATTGAAATATTGGGTAGACCAGGCTATGTGCAGGATCATCATGGAAAAAATAGGCCCTTAAGTGGCAATGAAATTTCAGAAAATCAGAGTTAGGGAACTTGACGTAAAATTTTGAATAAGTTATCTATATTATTTCAAAAATATGTAAGAATATAATCTATAGAAAATTGAATGTAGTTTCTAAACTACTAGGTTTTTTTTATTTTTAAATCTATTTGGTGAAATTTTGAAATTTCAATGCAGTAGTACTTAAATTTCAGGGAAAAAATAAGAAGTAGGTGTCTGTCTAACCACGCTAACCACAATAAAATGATAATAACTTTTTATAATATTTTAGATATAAGTAGAGGAGTCATGTTTTGATGTGATGCATATTTTTATATTTTTTTTCCACGTAAATAATTAATTATGAATTTTTTATTACAAATTTTTAAAAATATAAAAACTCATATGTCTAACACCTTAACTTGGTCAAAAATTCATGAAATTCATTTTTTTTAATCCTATAGTATGTGAAGCATAGAATGTGATACATGTTTCAGATTCAAAAAATGTGATACTATTTGAAAGCTATAGATGTTTTTCATTCAGCCTATCAATCAAGACTTTAGTCGTAATTCCAATAAAATATGAATAAATATTATTTATTAAATTCAAATTAAATCATAATTTATATTGGTGGAAAGATGAGAATCTCCTTTAAAATCCCTTTTCGTTTCGTCAATTTTGGGTAAAAAAAAAGTCATCAGCCACATGGGCCATCATATCACTTACATATCACCACTTTTTGGCCCATCATGATTTTGCACATACCCACTATTGAACTAGTCCCTTGCTTCTTCAATTAATGACATCATAAATAGTCTCATGTTTACATCCTCGTACTCTATACTAATATCTTGTATGAATGCATTGAAATTTCTGATATGCTCTTCAGCTGATATTCCATTATTCCCACTAAATTTAGGAACCATATTTCTCCAGTTACTGTCCATTGGGTATGGTACAATTAATATCCTATTAAATCAAATTGTCTACTTATAGGGCTTTGTGGAGGAAAATTCAAAGGTGGTGGATTGGGATAGAATTGGTATCCATGTTGAGGTTGATGATAAACATTGTGTTGTTGTTGATGATGTACATTTCGATTTGGTACATATGGTTGACTTGGTTGTGGATAGTACTGGGAGATATAATCAATATTTTTTAGGTTGGGATCTTTGTGGTTGTATGTTATGTTGGGCATGTTGTCTTGGATTACCACCTACATTATGAGGTAATCCTGAAACACCAAGAGCTCTGGTGTTTTGAGATGCTTCTTGAGAGTTACCATTCATACCTTGTTTATGTGAAGGAACATATTTTGGTGGGTTTTGTGCTTGGATGTCTAATTGTGCCATTTGTCGATCTATCTCCAAGATTTCTTGTATCATTTGATGTTTCCTTATAGATTGTTTTCCTTTCTATTCCAAAGGTGGTTCCATTTCCAATTGAAACACACTACCAAAATCAACAACAACATGGTCAACACACCCTCCCTGATTTTCCTCTCCTTGTTGTCATGAGAATTCCCTATCACATTCCTCTTGTTTTCATTTTCTCTCTTCCTCATCCTTGGCTTTGAATTCCTTTTCTTATTGAGGATTTGGTTGGAAGTTAAGGAAATTGTCAATTATATTATTTCTCCTAAGTGGTGTTGTAAGATTCATATGCTATTAGTATGAAAAGGAGAGTTGAAAGTTGTGAAGGGTTGCTCTGATGTGTTCATATTATCTTCTAGCTCTCTAGTTGTTTCAACCTTATTTGTGTTACTTTTCCCATCGGGAGATCCATGCTTATTTGTTCACCTAATAGTGTTCTTGTTGGGAATTTCCTGATGCAAAGACCTTATACCATTCATTCTCAATGATATAAAATATCTTTCGTGTCTATTTTCTATCCTCTATGATCTGATACTTATTTCATCAGTCATATAAATTCTTCAAATTCACCACCTACCTTTTATAAGTAGGAAAATTAATGTGTTATTTCCCAACAGAGTCTTCAATTTAGCATGATATTTTGAAATGACTCTATAGTGGAAGGCTAGGCTTCAGAATTGGCTTGCTCTCTAGCAAAGTTTCCAATCTATTGGATGTGTGACTTGTTTAGCGAGTGAAAATGACACAATTATGAACCTCTAGTTGAAGACTAATTTTAAAACATTTTGTTGACTCTATAAATTGATAGGCTGGAAATTTTTCCTAAGTTTGTCCCCATTAGAGTTGCCAATCTATTGGATCTCAAAAATGTAGGTTACAAATTCTAAGAGGATGCCAAGATCTATGATCAGACTTGCAACATTTTTGAACCAATGAATGGAGCTAACCTATATGGTTGATGACTTCCTACACTTCAGGCTCTGCTAAACCTAGGCGGGTAGACCTTGATAGATGAAGTAGATTTAGAGTTGTATGACTTAGTTGAATTTATGGATCTATTCACAATGGCATGAAGTGGGCTAGATGCAGGCTTACTAACTAATTCTACTTCTAATGAAATTTGAAATGTAAATTTATGGATAATATTTAATGAAATCCTAAAATGGAATTGGTATGACTAGTGGCTACTCTTGTTTGGTAAATGGAGTCAAGATGTAAATGATATGTGACTTACTTACATGATACAATTCTAATTGTTTGGCACTTATAATTGTTTATACATGGTATAAACATACAAGGATGTGACTAACATATTCTTCTTATTGATCCAAATAACCTTTTCCAAATTACTATGATTAATTAAGAGAATTTAATCCTTCCTTGAAGGAACCAATTAACTGAACCACACAAGAGAAATAAATGTGCCTTGATAAATTGAAAATTTCCTTGATATATCAATTTAAATAATAAGGAAATGTCAACCTTGGAGACAACCCGATAATCTTATCAATTACCTAACTCTTCTTACTTATCCAAATGTTACCTCTAAGTTACTATAATCAATCAAAAGGATTTTAATTCTTTAATACAAACCAATTAACTTGATATTACAAAAATAGAAAATGTGTCTTGATGAAATTAAAATATCAAATTGAATACATAGGTTCAGAAAATAGAGAAATAAAAATTTGGAGACAACTAGATAATTGTTCAACTCAAAAAAAATAAACACCAAGCATTTTTCACCAGATTAAAACTTCTTCTCCATTATTTATATCTTTAAATGGTATGCATTATGACAATTTTTTTGAATAGATGACCATGATTTTGCAATCTATCTTCTTACCATGCCTACCCTAAAATTAAAATGTAGTGATGATCCTTTCAATCATCATGAGTTCAACATAAATATCCATATCTTGAAGGGGACATGCCTCTTCATAAAATTCTTTCAAAATTAACAACAATTAAACAAAAAATATTAGGCTCTAGTGATCCAGAAATGCACTTTTGTCATGTGATCCAAGTAGTTCTACCTCATGTCCTTCCTACTATGATTTGTGAAAATTATTCTAGTTTAATTCCTTTTCTAATTAGATTTGTTCATATAAAGCATGTTTGTGCGGACATTAATGTCCACTACTAGTATTCATTGAAATGGGTCTCTTTGAAATTTGAAATGTCAAATCCATATGATAGTTTGGCATCGGTTGGACTCCTTCAGATATCAAGCTAATTTGTGTATTTCATTTAGCACCATATTTTATTTATACACTTATGATTGATCACCAAGAAATAACCAAATGTCTCTTCGATTGGAGATATCCTTTAGTTCTTTTACTACATTGGCAAGACCATTCAATACTTTTACCAACATTGTGTAATGGCCCTTTCTATTGTTCTTCAGTTTACCCTATTTCAAGGAGAGAAATTAAAAGTTATACCGACATTGGAATGGTCTATTTTGCTAGAAATTCCTTCAGCCATCACCTAGTATCTTTCCGATGAGTATAAGGCATTTTTTATCACCATTAGGTTGACATGCCCCATCACCAAGAAAATAATCTGCTTTGTTGATGTGTTTTGAGCTTACCAATCTGTTTCGTTTACATTATTTGTTAAATAAGAAAGGTCATTGTGAATTTCCCCAAGATTTTTCTCATCAATATGACTTTCATCATCAGAGAGACCTAAGTGGTTCAATCCAGTCATGCATGTCTCTTTGATATACCTTTTCCATCATTTTATTCATTCAGATATATCGACAAGAATCTCCCTAAAACTCCCTTCATCATTGTGACTCTTTAGATTTGTGAGATCCAAGGGATTCTAGCCGATAATATGTCTCCCTAATATAACTGTCCTTTAATTTTATTAGTAGGAGTATATGTTTTTTTTTCTAATAGTGCTTCTATTTTTATGACTTTTGAGCTCGGCATGACTTAGAAATTTTTCTGCAACTACTTTTCTCATGCTAATATGTTGATTATGTTGTTTCGTTGTCTCTGAGGCCTTTTGATCACTATGACGTAGCTCATGTCTCCCTAATATTTTAGAAAACATTCAAATGAAGGATCTATGACATGTTGATCGAGAAGGCATATGTATGATCTCTCTAATAAGGAACAATTATCCATGATATGAGAAGCATTTCTACTATATTTTGGCTAGGCATGAAATGATAATGGAGCTGAATGATAAAATGACAAATGGAAATTAAAATGAAGATAAAGCTTGAGGAGGAACTCAAAGGCACATACATCTATTGATTTTGTGTTTTTCTCTATTATGATCAGGGGAATATTTGTATGCGAAAGGCCATATTTATGGGACTATGAAATGGATCTTGTCACACAAATCCCATTGATTTGTATTCATCACAGTATTAATGTGAAATAATTTTTTGTGGGGACTAGGAGATAAGTAGATGGAGGCTAGTAAAAATGTGAGAATTTTCTTGTCCTAAAAGACCCTCTAAAATGTAAGAAATTGATCAACCAATACTGGTTAAAAGAGAAGAGGGGTAGCACAAACAAGGTCCCTTAGGAGCTATTTAGGAGTGACTTTTACGAAGACTACCATGACTTAGTAACTTTGCTAAGTAGAGTCATTGGTATCCCAACTGTGACCTATTTCCAAGACTGGATGTTCTATTTTATAAAAGAGATTATTAGAAGAAGAGATAAGTTTAACTGGGCTTCGATGATCAATAACAACTTGCATGAGTAGTTTGTAGCAGCCAAGAAGGCCTCTAAATTTTACATGACCTCCTACTTGGTCTATCTTTTGGTTGATCCCTTCCAATACAAAGGTCTATTTGTTGCACAAAGCACAAATCCAAGGAGATAGCTGAAAGTATATGATAGGCATCCACAACTCTAGTACCAAAATTTCAAGAAAGACTACTACAGGGTGAATGATGCCTTTATTGGGCACATTATTAGACTTCTCAGAGGAGATTTTGAGAGAAGATTTATGCACAATGCTCATGCATTCATTCAGAGGTTTGGATTCCTATTCATTCAGTTCCCCAAGTTCACCTACATTTGAACTGAAGGCTTCAACAAAAGGCCATATAAGTTGCCTCGGTATCTAAATGACTGGTTGATCTTGTTAGAAGTTTCAAGGTAGTTGCAAAATGCACATAGTTTCCTTGGTGGAAAACACTAGGTGACAATGCCATATCCTCTCAAATTTGGGTAGGGAATGTATGCTCTTTGAGCTACCCAAATGTGTTGAATATTCTGAAAAAGAGATTGTTGAGTAAAATCTAGGCCTCTACACTCCCCGTCCAAGGATGGACCCTTATGACAAGTTGAAAAAGATCATTGGAAATTAATACACCCATTTCAAAAACACTGAATATTTTTGGGCTAACTAATGGGATGACAAGGAGGTATGTGGGTATGTGCAGGATCATCATGGAAAAAACAGGCCCTTAAGTGGCAATGAAATTTTAGAAAAATCAGAGTTAGGTGATTTGACGTAAAAACAATTATAAGTTATCTATATTATTTCAAATATATGTAAGAATAGAATCTATGGAAAATTGAATGTAGTTTCTAAACTACTAGGTTTATTTTTCTAAGAAAAAATCTATTTGGTGAAAAATTGAAATTTCAATGTAGTAGTACATAAATTTCAAGGAAAAAATAAGAAGTGGGTGTCTGTCTGACCACCCTAACCATAAAAAAATGATAAATTTTTTTTATAAGATTTTATATATAAGTAGAGGACTCATGTCCAAATGTGATGCATGTTTTTTTGTAATTTGTTTCCAAGTAAATAATTAATTATGATTTTTTTACTACAACTTTTAAAAAATATAAAAACTCTTATGTTTGACCACCTTAACTTGGTTAAAACTTCATGAAATTAATTTTTTTAATTTTAATCCTATAGTATGTGAAGCATAAAATGTGATGCATGTTTTGGATTCAAAAAATGTGATACTATTTCAAAGCTATAAATATTTTTCAATAAGGCTATTAATCAGGACTTTAGTCACAATTGTAATAGAAAATGAATAATAATTATTTATTAGATTCAAAGTAAACTATATTGGTGGAAAGTTGAGAAGGTCCTTTACAAACCCTTTTCGTTTTATCAATTCTGGGTAAAAAAATGTCCTGAGCCATATGGGTGAAGTCCGGAAAAGCAAGGTAAGTTGTTAAACACGTTTTTTGTGTTGCCTTTTTAGGATTGGCAAGTCTAAACCAAATTCCAAAGCAAGCCTAAGGCTAATCCCTTGGCATTAAATTTTGTGTCAGACAAATCGGATATCCGATTTGTTTTAGATATGAGTTAAAAAAATGTTATACAATTTATAATATATGATTTAAAAAATACAATAAAGTTTATAATTTAATATATAATATACAATATAGTTTATAATTTAATATATAATATACAATTTATGATAATCTCTTACTGAATTATGTATTTAATATATAATATATTATATTATTATGTATAATATTTAAATATTATTTCAATATTTTAGTTATTGTATAAATATATATATATTACTAATATATAAAATATTTAAATATTATCTCTTACCCTCTCTCTCTCTCTCTCTCTCACCATCTCTCTCTCTCCCAAGTCTCTCACTAAATCACTCCTATCTCTCTCCCCTCTACCCTTTGTGTCTCTCCCACTCCCTCCCTCTCTTTCAGTGACTCTGTCTATCCCTCTCCCCTCTACCCTTAACCCTTAAACTCTCTACCCTCCATTCTCTTTCTCAAGACTCTCTATCCTAACCCCCTATCCCTCTCTCAGGTCTCTCTCTCTCTCTCGCTCACTCCCTATATATCTCTCCCTCTACCCTTAAACCTAAACCCTAATCCATTAACCTTTAAACCCTAAACCCTTAAACCCTCTACCATCTACCATTAACAATACATACACTATATCTCTCTCCCACTCTCTCTCTCTCTCTCTCTGAACTCTCTCCCTCCTACCCCCTCTCCCTATATCAATTCTCTCTCTCAGAGTCACTCCCTTTATCTCTTTCCCCTAGATAATATTAACCCTTAAACCTTAAGCCCTTAAGCCCTCTAACCTCTACCCTTAACCCTTAACCCTCTCTCTCTCTCTAACTCCTACTGGCCCTCTCCCTCACTCAAGTCTCTCTCTCTCTCTCACTCACTCCCTCTATCTCTCTCCCACTCTCTCCCACCCTCTCTCCCACTCTCTCCACCTCTCCAACTCTCTCCCACCCTCTCCCACTCTCTCCCAACCTCTCTCCCACTATACCACTCCTCTCCCACCATCTCCAACTCTCTCCCACTCCCTTGCACCCTCTATCACATTCTCTCCCACTCTATGCCTCCCACTCTCTCTCCCACTCTCTCCCACTCTCTCCCATCCCTCTATCCCACTCTCTCCCACTCTCTCCCACCCTCTCCCACCATCTACCACCATCTCCACCCCTCTCTCCTACTATTTCCCACTCTCTCCAACTCTCTCCAACTCACTCCCACCCTTTCCCACTCTCTCCCACTCTCTCTCTCACTCTCACCTGCCCATATAATCCTCTACCTTAAACCCTATACCCTAAACCATTAACCCTTAGCCTTTCAACCCCCTACCCACTCTCTCCCACTCTCCCACTCTCTCCCTCCCTCTCTCCCACTCTCTCCCACCCTCTCCAACTCTCTCCCACCCACTCCAACTTTCTCCCACCCTCTCCCACTCTCTCCCACTCTCCCACTCCTCTCCCACTCTCACCCACTCTCTCCCACCCTATCTCCCACTCTCTCCCACTCTCCCACTCTCTCCCAACCTCTCACACTCTATCCTACTCTCTCACCCCCTCTCTCCCTCTCTCTCCCATCCTCTACCCCACTCTCTCCCACTCTCTCCCACTCTCTCCCTCCTCTCTCGGGTCTCTTCCATTCTCTCCCTCCCTCTCTCTCTCCCATTCTCTCCCTCTCTCCCACTCTCTCCCACCCTCTCTCACACTCTCTCTCACTCTCCCTCCCTCTCTTCCTCTCCCTCCCTCTCCCCTTAAACCCTAAACCCTCTCTCTCCCACTTTCCCTCTCTTCCTCTCTCCCACTCTCTCCACCCTCTCTCCCCTCTCTCACTCTCTCCCAGCTCTCTCCCACCTTCTCCTCTCCCACTCTCTCTCTCACCCTCTCTTCACTCTCTCCCACTCTCTCCCACTCTCTCCCATTGTTCCAGTCTCTCCCAGTCTCTCCTAGTCTCTCCCTCCCTCTCTCCTAGTCTCTCCCTTCCTCTCTCCCACTCTGACCCACTCTCCCACTCTCTTCCACTCTCTTCCTCCATCTCTCCCACTCTCTCCCTCCCTCTCACACCCTCTCCCTCTCTCCCACTCTCTCCCTCCCTCTCACCCACTCTCTTCCACCCTCTTCCACTCTCTCCCACTCTCTCCCACCCTTATAACCCTCTCCCCTAAACCCTAAACCGTTAACCCTTAAACCCTCTACCATATACCCTAAAACCTTAACCCTTAACCCTTAACCCTTAACCCTTAAACCTAAACTGTTAACCCTTAAACCCTATATCCTTAACCCTAATCCCTAATCCCTTAACCCATAAACCCTGTACCCTATACCCTAAACCCTTAACCCTTAACCCTAAACCCTTAACCCTTAAGCATAAACCCCTAACCCTTAAACCCTCTATCCTCCACCATTAACCCTTAGGTCTATGTGGGAACAAATAAAAAATCCAATTTGTAGAGCTAAAATCATACCATTGCAAAATCCCCATGTGGGCCATTTTGTGCATTCCAATGAACCCTACATTCTGTTTGCAAGCTTTGCAGGTGAAAAAAGTGCGGTTTCAGACATGAAGAGACAAAGATCAACTTTTTGGAGCATCTTTTATGAGGTATAATGGGGAGCAGCAGTCATTGGAAGCAAAAACATAAGAGAAAGCTTACAAAAGAACAAATTGAATCATATAGAAAAAAATATAGAGAAGGTCATAGGAAGAGAAGACAAGGTATTTTAAATATTGGTGAACCTAAGACCTTATGGTCTTTCAAGTGAAGAGGAAATTGAATATGTTCAAGGTGAAAATGTTGAACATGATATTGAAATTGGGAATGAATATGTTCAAGGTGGAAATGTTGGAATTGAAGATGTTGAACATGATATTCAAATTGGGAATGAAAATATTGAAATTGAGAATGAAAATGTTCAAGGTGAAAATGTTGGAATTGAAGATGTTGAACATGATATTGAAATTAGGAAAGAAATTATTCAAATCGATATTGAAAATGTTCAAGGTGAAAATGTTGGAAATGAAGATGTTGAACATAATATTGAAGAAAGTATAAATTATGAACATTCACCAAATTACATGAGAAATGAAGAACCTTGTGTGGAAGAAAGACATATTCCAAATTCAACACCTTCGAAAACCCCAAAATGGTTATTTGAGATTGATGAGAACATTATAAACAATTTTGAAGGCAAGAGGTCAACACGAACTATTCAATTGTGGGCTAAAAGACTTTTCAACCAATATTTTAGATATAAGACATTGACCAAGAAATGCCAAATTTTTGTACTTTTGCTAAAGATGCAAAAGACAAGACCTTTGCTAGCCAAACTGAAGATTCGTGTGAACAAGAAGACCAAAAAAAATTATATTATTGTCAAAAATCTTTTTAATGCTCTCAAGTCTATTGGAAAAAATAACAAGGAAAAATATAAGAGAGTTGCTCGGAGAGTCATTACAACTATCCTAGTAATCCATCAATTAAAAAAGAATCACTTTATGAGACAAACATGTATTGATTTTGACATAAATCATTAAACTTTGGATAGAGCACTTGCAAGAAGAGAAAGAATAGATGATCCTCTTCAAAATGATACATGGGATTTTGTCAGGAGGCTTCCATGTGTTGATAAGAAGCTAACCGATAATGTAAAGCATGTAATTCAACAATTTTGGCATGATAACTCTAGAGTTTCACCCAATGTAAAGGATGTTTTTAAGTTAAGAATTGGCAATCGAGACCGTAAATTGCATCCTAAACATTTCCTGGAATCAATCCAAACAATGTTGTTCAAATTTTTTATTGAAACACATCCAAATATGGAAATCTCACAAAGGAATTTTGAAGGTTTGAAGCCATTTTATTGTGTGTCTCTTAAGATTCGTAATACTTATTGCAAATACCATGTGGAGTTTTGAATGTACCATGAACTATTATGCTATATTTGTTCTATTTACATACTAATGAAATGTTGCAAGAGTGTGGTACAATGCATCTTTTGAAATCATCAAGGGATTTGCTAGATCTATTTTTATGTTCTAGAGATGATGGTGCCTTTTTCTATAGAAATGATTGTTTAAATGCGAAGTGCTCACAATATGATGGCTTGTCAAACGAGGGTTCTGAACATGAATTTGGAAAGAAGCTTGTTGAGAAAAAGAGATATGAGATAGTCAAATATAATTTGAAGAGTGGAGGTGAAGGTTCTAGATGCGAGTTGATTACAAAAGAATGTAGTGTTGCTATTTTTATTTCAGATTTTAAGGACAATATTTTCTACAAGTTTGCAAGGCATAGTCATAGGTCTCAGTGATTGGATCAACAGTTCAGGATGTGTACGGAGTCTTTTCCGATTGGAACTATTATATCAGTGGTTGATTTTACAGAAAACTACACATTGTAACCACAAAACGAGGTATAATCTCAGTATTATAATTCCATTCAGATTGCTATTTTTGTCCACATAACGTTTAGTCATGCACCTGATAGTATAGAGGAGGATAGAAAGATAATCAAAGAATATCATTTTTATATGAGTGATGAAAAATATCACTCATCCGAGTATTTCCAACATTGTTTCAAAAAAAAATATTGAGTTCTTGCAAGAGCATGATATAGCACTGGGTCGACATCCCATTTGGTTAGATAACTGCATAGGTCAATTCAAGAATTCTCGTATGTTTTATTGGTTGAGTAGAATGCATGTAGAGAGGGGTGTACCTCATATTTGGAGTTTTTTCTAACCTAGGCATGGGAAAGGGAAGAATGATGGAGCAAGTGCATGTGTAAAGAGAGCTCTAGTTAAGGAGCAATTAAAGATTTTAGGAGCAAAATTTAGTGATGCACATTCTATTATTGATTAGTGTAGTTTAGAATTGTCACAAGAAGGGAAACTTGATTCAACAGTGCACAAATTCTTTTGGTTGGTTGAGGAGGGTACAGTGGGAGGTAGATTGGATTTCCATACAATCAAAGACTTCAAAGATGCATTCATTTCAAAACTCAGATGCAAGCACATGGACCATTCGGACATGACAGTTGGCTTGTTTTTAACAGAGTTGTATTCAATGCGAGTGGAGTGAGTGGATGGATACATGGGTTCCATGGTATCTAACTCATTTATCTAAAACTATATCCATTACAAATGACACAATGGAAAGTTCAGTTGATTACAACTAGCTTTCAGATCTACTACAACCAAGACATGTTTTTGTAGTTGTTCCACTGTAGAGGAATGAAGAGAGATTAGACTATTGGTTTTCTCGATGTGTGTAGGTAAAGCACAAGATAACACAACTGATGGAAGATGACGATGGGTTCATGTATCCTATAATTTTAGTTGTGGTTGCAGGAACCTGGTTGCGAACATACATGATTACAAAGAATGGCATACCTTCATTTGAAGACTATGAGAAACACAAAACCATTCTCATGTATTCACACCTTGTTATAGCAACAAATGTTAAGTTGTTGAAGCATTATGCCAAACCAAAGACAAAACAACTATGGACACTTAGTAATGATGATCATGAAGCAATATTGGATACTCTTAAGCAAAGAGATGACCCTTCAAGCACACTTGAATAGCATATTGAACAATGGAATGTACAATCCTTAGGTTCATTATGCTTAAGTTCATTAGTATTCTTTATTTAATACTGATATTTTGTATACTATTGCAATGCAAGTGTCTTTAATAGTGATATTTTGTATGTAATTTTGTGATATTTTTGGCATGATTAATCATGGACCTATTGCAACAATAGCTAGCTTTGATCCTTTTGAAGAGGTATGCGACAGATTAAAATAATATAGATTGGTTATTCAAAGCATCTTTTATAGTTTTCATTACCATCTCATCATAAATTAGGTCATTTAAAATAATATAGATTGGTTATTCTAAGAATCTTTTATAGTTTTCATTACCAATTCATCATCATTTAGGTTGTTTAGATTAATATAGATTTTTTAGTCTGAGCATCTTTTCTATTGTGACAATATAGATTTCTCATTTGACAACTTTTGTGATATTTTTGGCATGATTGATCATGGACCTGCTACAACAATAACCAACTCTGATCTTTTTAGAGAGGTATGCGAAAAATTACAATAATATAGATTGGTTATTCAAAGCGTCTTTCATATTTTGCATTACCATCTCACCATCAATTAGGTCATTTAGAATAATATAGATTGGTTATTCTAAGCATCTTTTATAGTTTTCATTACCAATTCATCATCATTTAAGTTGTTTCGATTAATATAGATTTGTTAGTCTAAGCATCTTTTATATTGTGACAATATAGATTTCTCATTTGACAACTTTTTTGATATTCTTGGCACGATTGATCATGGACCTACTACAACAATAGGCAGCTCTGATCCTTTCAGAGAGATATGTGATAGACTACAATAATATAGATTGGTTATTATAAGCATATTTTCTATTGTATTTATTTTAACTACTGTCTTGATGGCTTGTATAGGTGCGTGTCACTCCAGAATGTCAACATATGACTCTTGTGGCAGACTATGCCCTAAATGCCTCCAATAGGCAAATTTTGTAAATTTTGAATTTTCTAATGTGAAACAATGTAAAAAGGTCATAATTGTGTATGGGAATAATCTATATCCAGTGATTTTTTTTGAAATATGGGTCAAATGTCTAGCATTATATCAAGGGCATGTTCAAAATGTAAAGTTGTCTATATTTTTGAAACTCATAGGTTGAAATAGTCATACAGGTGTATGCTTTGTTACTATTATTCGGACAATTCTGTGAGAGATTTTTATACTTAATCAAGCTACAACCGAAGGTTTTCTTCTTGGTTCTTTCCATTGGTATGCTAATTTGAACTAGGTTTTGTAATATCTCCTATTTATATATAATAAATTATAGTGGCTTGCAACATTTTCCCAAAAAAATGTAAAAAGGTCATCTGAAGGTCAATTCCAATGTAATTGAGTCTTTGATCTAGCAAAGTGGAAACAAGGTATTTGGGTGTGCATGATGTTCAAATTGATTGGGTGAGATTTTTCTGATGCAAGATCTAGGTGGATTTAAACAACACAATTACAATTAAAGATGATTCAAACTCCAATTTGATCCTCAAACCCAAACTTGGGTGCAACTTCACTAAAATAGGCCCATTTTACAAAGAGATTCATATTTAAACACTTCCCAAACCTAAAATTTTGATGGGGAAGCATTAAACATCCTACCAAAGTACCAAAACCATATTTCTTTTGGTGAGATACGTTTTCTAAAGCTCTATTTTAACAAACCCTCATTTTTAGCAACTTTCATGAGGTTTTTAAAGAAATCAATGTTTCCAACTTTTCCACACCCTATAAACTCATTAAACACATCTATTAGGACCTACACAAGATTTATCTAGCTTTCAATCTTGCTTCCCCCACATTTCATTGACATTAGCATCATTATTTTTGAGAAATAGCCCTTCAAAGATTGTTGTCTTTTAGCACTTTGGACTCTTAAGGGAAATCGTCGATCCAATGTAGCTTAGAGTGATTCAGTGTATTTGGGTGAAAAAGAGGACCATCCCTAGCATAAAAGTATCCATTTGGATTTGTTGGAACAATCTACTTTTTCATATGAGTTGGAGAATGAAAGTTGCACCACTTTGCGACTTTACACTACTTGCGTTTGACAAATTTTCCTTCAACTAAAAACTCATCTCCACAGGAAAATTCCTCCAAGATAGCACTAACTGAGAGAGGTTGTTGTGGATGATCCCAACAGAATCCCATAGCTTCAAACAGAGACTCTGTAAGCATCAAGTTTTTTGAGAAATAGCCCTTCAAAGATTGTTTTTTTCTAGCACTTTGGACTCTTAAGGGAAATCATTGATCCAATATAGCTCAAAGTGATTCAACATATTTGAGTGCAAAAGAGGACCATATCTGGTGTAAAAATAATCATTCGGATGTGTTGGAACAATTTTTTGGTCGTACGAGTTGGAGAATGAAAGTTCCACCACTTTTCAACTTTACACTGCTTGCAATTGGCAACTTTTCCCTCAACTGAAAACTCATCACCATGGGAAAACGCCTCCAAGATAGAAAAAATTGAGAGAGGTTATTGTGGATGGTCCCAACACAATCCCATAGCCTCAAATGAAGATTCTATAAGCATCATGGTTTTTTAGAAATGGGTCATCAAAGATTGTTGCCTTTTAGCATTTTGAACTCTTAAGGGAAATCATCGATCCAATGTAGCTCAGAGTGATTCGGCGTAATTGGGTGCAATAGAGGACCATCCCTAGTGTAAACATACCCATCTAGATGTGTTGGAACAATCCATTTAGTTGTATGAGTTGGAGAACAAAAGTTGCACCACTTGGAAACTTTACACTACTTGCATTTGATAACTTTTCCCTCAACTCAATACTGATCACCACAGGAAAATGCATTTGAGATAGAAAAAACCGAGAGAGTTATTATGGATGGTCCCAACACAATCCCATAGATTTAGACAAAGAGTCTCTAAGAATCATGATTTCTGATAAATAGCCCTTCAAAGATTGTTGTCTTTTAGCACTTTGGACTCTTAAGGGAAACGTTGGTTCAATGTAGCTCAGAGTGATTCAGCATATTTTGGTGCAAAAGAGGACCATCCATAGCATAAACGTACCCATATATACATGTTGGAATAGTATTTTTGGTGATACGAGTTGGAGAATGAAAGTTTCACCACTTTGCAACTTTACACTACTTGCATCTGGCAACTTTTCCCTCAACCGAAAACTCATCACCACAGGAAAATGCCTTCGAGATGGAAAAAACTAACAGAGGTTATTGTGGATGGTCCCAACATGATCTCATAGCCTTAGATGGAGAGTCTGTAAGAATCATTCTTTCTGAGAAATAGCCCTTCAAAGATTGTTTCCTTTTAGCACTTTGGACTCTTGAGGGAAATCATCGGTCCAATGTAGCTCAGAGTGATTCAACGTATTTGGGTCCAAAAGAGGACCATACCTAGCATAAATATACCCATCCAGACATGTTGGAATAGTCTATTTGGTCATACGAGTTGGAGAATGAAATTTTCACCACTTTGCAACTTTACAATGCTTGCATCTGGCAACTTTTCCTTCAACTAAAAACTCATCACCACAGGAAAACACCTCTGAGATAGTAGAAACCGAGAGAGGTGATTGTAGATGGTCCCAACACAATCCCATAGCCTTGGATGGAGATTCTATAAGCATCATGATTTTTGAGTAATACTCTGTCAAATATTGTTGCCCTTCTACTCTTTGGACTCTTAAGGCATTTAACTGACTAAACGTAACTTAGATTGCTTCGACCTATTTGGGTGTGAAAGGGAACCATATCTAACCTAAACGTACCCATCCAAATGTGATAGAACAACCAGTTTGGTCATACAATTTGTAGAAAAATATTTATTTATGCCCTTACAACTAGTTTTCAGCCTCCAATTGAACTCCAATGCTGATTTTCATGTGAAAAAAAGCCATGAGACCATAGCTTGTTGCAAAAAAACAGTAATTTTCTAGAAATCGACATTGCTTTTGTATTGGAATTCACAAAATTTCCTTCAACCAACCTATTTTCAAACCTTGAAGAGATTTATATACATTTTTTGAATTCAAATAGACTCCCCAATGTCCACAACCACCTTTTTAACTACCAAGAGCCTTCATTTTTCTTAAAAATTGCTAAAATTGACAACTTTTTGTTAATAATGCACTTTTATGCAACTTTTCTTCCCAAGACACCTATGACTAGTAAAAATAGTCAAACACCTTTATTTCAACCATACAACAACTTCTAGACTCCTATCTTGCACTTCCCTTTACAATTTTAATAATTTTCCTTCAAAAGACTACATGGCAATTTTAACAATTTTGAAGCAAGAATGCATTTTTGGCATATTGGACCCCTAGACTCAAAAATTCAACTTAATAAACCTTCAATGGTATTGATTGACCTTATTTATCATAAATATATCACACCTAACCTCTCAACCTATCAACCTTCAAATGTGTAATCTTGCAAATAGTAGATTAGGTGGGAAACTAGAGAGGAAGAGTTGATGGTGAGTAGCCTAGTGAAGACTCGAGAAGAAGAGTTTGAGGAATATGGTGTTAGGATAGGGGATTGTCCTTGGTTGTCATATTTGGTTGTGTGGAAGATGTATGCTATTATGGGGATGGTTCTAACCATAAAGAACCAAAGAAAGATTGTGAAGAGAAGAGTTGAAAGGCAGAGATACATGTGTAGTTGGCAAAAGCTTATGGAAAAGCATGAAATAGAGATACTAATGTATGGATGTTTAGATTTGTGTACTAAATTTTTGTGTGTAGGTGTTAAATCTTGGGAAACAACATTTACAGGTGTTAATGAAGACAAATAGCAACAACAAGATCCATTTGAGAAGGATCAAACATGACAAGACCAAGACAACTTAGAGCACAGAGGGTATAAAATCCCTCGGAGGAAGATTTCCATGCAAGTGACTTTGAGTAGGTTTGAAGGGATTGTGAAGAAGATAGGAGCAGACCTATGGAGTGATTTATGGGGCATAAATCTTTTGTACCCAGGGAGTATGGTGCAGGAGCACCTAAAACATGTAAGCTTTCATGAATTGACAAGGCCATTCATCCTTCTGTATAGGTTGTACCTTAGAGGAATGGGCATGAATTAGATAGGGGTAGGAATAGGAACAATATTTTAGGGGTGATAAAGGGATTAGAGTGGTCTGAGAATGCTGCCCTGTTAAGAAACATAGATTTTTGTGCCTTTTGAGTAAGGCTAGAAAGTGAGTTTTTGAGAAGTTGAATGAAAATAGGTTGGAAATTTTTGGAAACTATAGGAACAGGTGTATTTAATGGTGTTTAATAGGTCTAAGTGATTAAGAGTAACCCAAGAAGAGTAAAAGTGTGAAACCCTAGTTGGAAGGGGCAAAAATAAGGGAAAATTAGTGATTTTAGAAAGAAAGTGTAAGAAACATTATGGGGCAGCATAATACAATAATGTTTTAAGTGTAAGAAGACAAAATAAAGAGGGAATGAAGTGGTTTTAGGATTAGTGATGTCAGAGTGCATACAAGTTCCAATAAGCTCTACCAACAAGCTAGTGAACTATTTGATAAAAGCTTTGGTAGACATGTATGAAAAATGTGGTAGCATAGACAAGGCAATGGACTATTTGAAAAACATTGTCAAAGAAATGTGGTCTCATAGAATTCCATGACAAGCAAATGCAATTGACAACTATTCCTAGTTGTTAGTTATGCAATGTGAAGTAATTGCATAACTGCTTAGGTTGACTTTCTAAAAACTATATTGTAATTGAAATTTTTTCATCTATAATCATCTAGTTGTTAGTTATGCAATGTGAAGTAATTATTTGAGATTGAAATATGCACAATGCAATGTAATCAGCGATATAAATATAAAGTACATAGTATAACCATTCTTTTTTATGCTATTGTAAATTGATATTTAACCATTGCTCAAGATTAAATTTTCAAAGAGTTTAATCATATACATCAGAAACAAATTAAATTTTTATTGTCAACTTCCATATATCAAATTATCCAATAATCAAGTTTATGTCCATATACAAAAATGGCATCGACGCCAACTCAAAGAAATTTTTACAAAATGTGGCATATGCCATCTCAATATCTATTCAAAATTTACATGCTAAAATGTCTATCTCATCCTAAAATACTAGTGGATCATCAAAATGGAGCCTCTTTGAAGCATTCATTAGCTCTAAATGTAGTTGCATAAGAAAAATTCAAACCACAATTGAGATTAGTTATGCTATATAATTTAAAATCGAATAATTAACATCAAAATCAATATACATTAATTTTAAGTGAACTCTAAAATATAAATCTTGATTACCTAAAATATGTGTCTCTTCAAAGGGTCGGGAGTCCTAGAATATACCAAACCAACTTTGGAAATGATAGTCTATATATGTGAGAAAAAACATAAAATTGATCCAAGTTAGCATACGATTATTGGTAATAGGAACATATTTATCAAACACAAAATAAAATAAACACATACCTCTTTAGGCTGATCTTTTTCTTTATCTCCTTTAGGTGTTTTGACACCTCCTTGAGGTGTTTCAACACCTACTCCTTGAGGTTTTCCAATACCTACTTCTTCAGATGTTGTGACACTTGTCAACAACGATGTATAGCTCATAATCACCTGTACATAGAAATGACAAGTACATATGAAACTACCAATGTATGTCGATGTATCTATAATCAATATAACATCTTAAAAATCTTAATTCAATCCAATTTGAGTTCAATTACCTTCCCCTTATCTAACTTTGTGCCTCCATAGTCTAGACAAGGCTGCACCTTGCTCGCACTACGTATTTCCTACAAGAGGAAAATAAGATAAACATATAAGTTATTATATAATTTCATTAATGACAATTCAAATGACAAGAAAGTATGTAATAAAAAGATATAAATGAGTGAGTATGAAAATATATATTGTGTGCATGTCGAGGCCAAATGAAATGGCCCTAAGGATGCTATCAATCACCTATGTGAGCTCCTCCTCAGACATCAACTGTTAAATAGACCATGTAAATAAATATTAGTACTTGATACTATCTCTTATTAATATTCATTTAAAAACAAATGCAAGTTATGAATTTACAACTTAAATCTTACCTTTGTCACTATTCCAATATCCCCCTCTCTAGCAGGAGAGGACTCTCTAGGGTGCACTCCACTCCCCTGCATCTGATCTATAATTTCCACATCATGGAGGTCATAATTAGAAGTGTCCAAGGGATGCTTAGTGGGTTGTACAAGAGGAACCAACCATATATGATGGCACGTAGTGCAAGTATGTGGCACACAAATATGTGGACTTGAGGAGGATGATGTATTAGCACTCGAGCCATCACCAACATCACCAAAATGTGGCTAAGCTACTATAGAAGCATGTGAAACCAAATGACCACTCAAAGAGTGAATAACTTGAATAATTTGTGTGGCTGCATCCTGGATAATATTTGGATGATATACTGGAGGTGGCAAAGGAAGGGGAGGAGAGGGAACATATGGGCATGAGACTACTCTAATTGCCCTTTGTCTATCCTAGGGCATACCTTCACTGACACCCTGGAAGGGTTTAATGTCAAAGTAATTGACATGATGCCCTAGCACAAACCCAGTGTATAATATTTTAATAAAGTAAAATGGTATATCATAAATGTTGTTTAGTGGTTTATCAAAAACCATACACCAATGATCCCAAAAGTTATCTAAAATGTCCCTATTCATGCACCATTTTATAGATTTTTTTTTTATTAACATTAACTCGCAAATTGGTGCGGGGGTTAACGAATAAAGAGGCTATTTGGGCTTTGGTTATTTGGAGATCTTTTAATCATCATAATAAAATCCACATGCATAATATTCCCTCATGTCTTCTCACCACAAATGAAAGGAATTATGTTGGGTGGAGAGGGTTTCTATATTTTTAATTATTTTCTTCAATGTGTTTGTCATCTCGGATAATCAAGGGATTTTCTTATAAACTTCACAAATGCCCCTCAATTGCTCCAATTTTTCACTAATTAATTCTTCAATTGGTGGTTGTGGAGGTGGTGGAGTGTTTAGCATTTGTGCATTTTCATTCTCAACCATCATACATGATTAAAGTTAAAAACTAATTAATCTAATTGAAGTTACACAATATAAATGAAATTATTGTAAAAAAACCCTAGTATTTAATAAAAATCCAAAAAAACCCTACTTTTTAACAAAAATCCATAACAAACTCTAGTTTCTGATAAAAATACATCAACAACACTAGTTTTTAATCAAAATCCATAAAAAACATTAATTTTTAATAAAAATTCATTTGAAACTCTAGTTTTTAATAAAAATCAATAAAAACACCCGACTTTTAAGAAAAAAATCATAAAAAGAACTTAAAATTCTACAAATCTAATTGAAAAATCGATTACAACATAAAAAATCCGAAAACTTATCTTTCAAATCAGATATCTGGTGAAATCAGATATTTGATATGGGAGTTCTCTGTGCACCCACCTCTTCAACTCTTCAAAATGTTTAAAATGATTTTAAAAGGCCCCTATTTTATTATATATATGCAACTCAAATCGGATATCTGATTCGTAAGTCTTGGCTTGGGCATTGCTTTGGAAAAGTGTACTAACACCAAAGCCAAAATAAAATCAACTCTGAATTTTTCGCATTTTTGAGTCGATGCAAAATGTAATTTGTTTCCCATTGCCACTTTTTGGCCCATCATGATCCTGCACATACCCACATATGAGACACTATATGTGTATGACTACTTACTTTGTCAAGATGGTCAAGCTTTTCCCAATTCTTGATTAGATTTTCGAGGATGAGAGCATTGTTATGGATGAGAGATATGTTGTTGTAACCAACCTACTATTGCCCCTCATATATTGGAACAAGGAAGAGGTCGATGACCTCGATATTCTAACAAAACCAATAGATCACAAAACAAGGCAATGGATTGATGCACAAATTACTCAATTGAAGCTTGAAGGGGTTGATCTAACCTATAGTGAGCTCAAAGATGATCTCGATAGTGGGATTGTTGCTACCCCAACTAAGGAAGTTCCTAAATCCCCTCTGGCCACTAGGTCAAGGAAAATAAAGGAGGTAGCTGAGCACCAACTAAAACATAAGGTGTATTCAAGGAAGGCTTCAAAGGTTGAGCCTTCAAAGAAAGCAAAGAAATCAAGTGGATTCTTTGAGATCCCACAATTCAGGAGGATCCATTGCATGAAGGAGAAGAGGAAGAGGTAGGGGAACCAAAGTTACCACCTACCACCTCTATTCTTGTTGCCACGACCATTACCGCTACTATTACTCCTTTGACATCACAAGTGTTAGTCTTCATCCCACCCGTGGTGGACATCTTGGTTCACCTTGCCTCCACCTCGCCCACTACACCTATTATTGTGAGAGATTCCTCCTCTACAATGACCACCACACTTTCATCCTCCTCAATGTCTCCATCATTTTTGGTCCCGCTAGCCTCCACAATGACAATTTCTACCCTCACTCATTTAGAGGTCTTTGCTCGACATATGCAAAATATCCCTTTTAAGCTCTCTAGATTATTGATGAACCCTGTAGTATAGGCTGCTCTAGCTCAAGTTGTTGTCGGTCTCCCTGTCCCTCCTCTGATTGAACCACCCAAAATGGAGATGACCATGCAGATTTTAGAGGAACTAGAAAGGAAAGAGAGGGAGGCAGCCAAAAGGGGGAAAGATGTCTAACTTGATGATCCATTCAAGGATGACTACCATGAGCATCTAGAACATCAAAACTTGGTTATTGATGAGGTGGTATATTAAGAAGAAGGGCACAATCCTTAGAAGAAGATGTCAAAGATCCTAGTGGAAAATAAGTAATAAAATCCTATAACCAAGAACTTTAAGAGAAGTTGTCTAAACAACTCAAGGATGTTGGAGAGGAAGTTGAGAGTCAATTTTATGAAGAAAAGAAAGAAATAGAAGAAGAAATGGAGGTATCTACCAAGCCTCTGATAGAAGAAAAAGACAAAGGCCTCATCCAACAAGAAGAAGTACCTCCCAAGAGGGAAGAAGAATAGAAGAAAGAAGATGAAGCTAAAGAAGAAGACAAGCCTGAAGAAGAGGCTGAAATGAGAAAGAGCCTTGAGGTAGAACAAAATATAAAGCTCAGGTAGGAAGAAGAAAAGGAATCTAAAGGGGAAGGTATCTCCAAAGAAAATGTGGTTGCTACCGAGTCACAAGAAGAAAAGGCCATATTTATCCGACACTCGGATGACGAATTAGAAGAAGAGAAAATAATGCAAGAGGGTTCATATCATGAATAAAGGGAGATCTAGCATGCTCAAGGAGAAGAAGGTGATCATGAATCACCCAAGGAGGGATATTAGATGCCTAAGTGGCTAGAAAAGAGGCTATAGAAAAAAACCCCCGCTCCCATGGATCCCAAGGAAAGACTAGAGGCTTTCCTAGCAAAGGCTCAGATAGGAGCCAAGAAAGAAAAGAAGCCAAAGATTATATCACATCTCACAATGGATGTGGCAGGATCCAAGATAGTAAAAATTGCCACCCCGGTGCTAGATAAAGAAGAGGGGGTGACTTATAATATCTCTACCATTAACCTGTGTACAACCACAAGGGAGGAAAATATTGATCATCTCTAGGCGTCCATCGCAATGATTGTGCACCAAATGAAAAAGGATCAGTCCTCCAAGGAGGAATTGAAAGCATAGGTGGCAGAGCTCACGACCTACATACAACAATGGTCTTTTGCTGAGGAACTACCAATGACATTGTCAACCTACCACTGCTATTGTTCAAGGATCATATAAGAAAGTTGGAGAGAAGAAAAAATTGGACCAAGGATATGAAAGATTGGTTTCACCATGTGGTCTATAATGGTGATATGGGCTTTAGTCATGTTGTCTGAATTGTAAACAAGTTTGGGGATGTGTAAAAACAAGAGGGCACTGAGAAAAATTGACATCGCTTTGTTGAGCTATATAGGATCACTTATCCTAAGCTTGAAGCCATCCTCAAAATTCTAGACAAAACATGGGAGAAGGAGCTGGGTTTGGCAAAGGACAATCATTGGATGGTTGAGACATGGAAAATGGGTCTAGACCATAGAAAAGAAGTCTTGGAGCAGGTGCTACATGAAGTGGAGCTCAACCTAGAATGGTTCAAAGAACATCAGATAGATTGTGAAGAATATCTGAATTTCATGATGGATTATGACATGCCTATCATCGAGTTGGACCCCAAGCAAATAAGGCCGTACTTTCATAAGAAGATGGAAAACAGGGCTGTGGACTCACTAATGCCATATTTTATGGATTTTTCTACCAGAGCCTTCGTCTAGTCTAAAAAAATGGCTAAAGCTATGCCCAAGTGCACAAAGAATTGGTAATTGATCACAAACAGGTCAAAGAAGTTATCATTTTAGGTGCTCTAATCTAATATAATGGAGTGGGACAAGCTTGAGATGCTAATAGGAAAATTCATTAAGTATGCCACTATTAAGAAAAATGAGGGGAAGCTTGTTATTGATGATGAGTTTCTCACTATGTAACTACAACAAAAGAGCAATCAGTAAAAGACAAAAGTGATACAATGTCAGGAACTAGAGGACAAAATAGGCTAGACAATAAGAAATGTATTTTAAATTATAAAATATTGGGGGTAGGTGAAACCCTAATTTGTAGTGAATCTTGACCACACAATGAGAATGAATCTTCGCTATTTATTTTACTTTTTGAAAACTATAAATAGGGGGCTCCTCTCATTTTCAAAAAGAGAGTTGATTTGTAAAGGCATGCTACTAAAATTCTAATAGAAATTCATTGATTTTGGTGGATTCTTGAGTTTCCTCCATGTTTCATGATTCTTCTCCTCATAGTTGATAGATCTGGGTAGATTTACTTTGTTTTAATTTTTAACATACTTTGGTAAATCAGTAGATGTTGTTCCTTGATGCTAAAGAATATTGTTGTGTTGATGCCCTTGGGTGATCCCACAATAGTGGTTTACAATTTTTGGGCAAACTAGACATTGCAATTATTATTTTTAACTAAATCTTCACTTTCAGGCTCTTGTAGTGGCTAAACTGTGAAGAATTTGAAAATGATGTAAACTAGAGTCTCATCACATTTTGTCTGTAGATTCTAAAAATATTTTTTTCAAATTTTTTGGAATCAGATTGCAGTTGTTTTTCCATCTCCCATGAAAACTGGTTTTTTTCATAAAACAACATTTTTAAAAAGTGACACTCACCGTATACAACACAACTTTTTTTGTATGAAGGATAAAATTGTAATTTTTTCAAATATAGATTTGTAACTATGATATCTAGCACTTTCATTTGGCCTCATAATTTTTGATTGAATATTTTTTCCTTAATCAAGTTTCAAAGTCAAACCCATTGCAATTCACACATAGGCAGACTGTATACAACATAACTTTTTCTGTATGAATCGAAATTCAATTTTATTTTTTTTAACAGATCAAGGACATCAATACCCAGCCTCAACGCATTTTTAAATTTTTTATTTTGATAATCTGCTATTTTTCCACATGTGCAGACCAGATATTTTTATTTTTAGTGAAAAACCTATGTTTAATAAAACTAAAAAATAAAATATTTAATAAAATAAAATCATATTAAAATTATATTTGACGGATAGCTCATTTTGAGGACTATCATTATCTAGTTGGGTTTCTAAAGATTTGTGCATTTTCATTTTCAAATTGAACTTCGAATGACAATTTTTTACAAAAAACATCAAATTTTTGAGGAGACAGGGGAAAAAGGGTGTTCGGCTGAACCTCTTAATGTCGTTCGACCGAACCTACATTCAGCCGAACCTCTCAAAGTGGTTTGAGTGAACCTAGGTTCATTCGAACCACTTTAAAATAATGAGTGAAATTTAGGGGGTCTGGGAAAATGATAGGGTTTTTTTTCTTAAATCCCTATTAAGGGGGTTCGACCGAACCCTAGTTCGCTCGAACCCCTTTATTTTAATATTTCCATTCACATGTCAATGGGGTTCAAGCGAACATAGGGTTCGGTCGAACCCTATGGTTCGACCAAACCATCTTAAAGGTTGGGTTGAACAATTTGGTTCAGCCAAACCCCTTCACTTTGTGTAGAGGGAAAAAATGACTTTTCCCTTCCTCCACAAAAGTGTTCACCACTTATGTGGGTTCACCCCCTTCCTTGTTTATGATTTTTGTTTTTTGTTGATGATAAATAGCAGTGTAAAGCTAGTCTGAACATAAATTGGTTGCTTCACTTAAATTTCATCTTTTATTCATGTCTCATTGCGAATGAATAGTTGAAAATTTGTAGACAGGTTAGAAGATAGCACTAGTTTCATGATATTGTTAGCTAATTTGGTTAAGTGGAACTTAGTTTGAGGAAGGATTTCCATTGTAGTGTTCTCCATTATCACTGTTCATTGGTAGTTGCAGGTCTAGGAACTTCTCCCTCTCCCTTCCCTTTTGACCTTTCTTTGAAATAGTAATTTAGACAAATTTTAAGCATCATTGTAAAGCCAAATCTGAAGATAAAGATGGGGTCTAGACAATTTTCTTGAACTTGCAATTATTGCACATCAATTCCAACATCTTGAGAACTCTATTTAAAGGACCAATTCCCCTCAAACTTAACATACATAAGACTTCCCTGTAATTACCAAAAAATCACATGAACCAACTGAGACATTCCAAGAAAGTCATGATTTGACACCCTAGAGACCTTGGGGAAGTGATCTATAATTTTTTTGTAGATTTCTACCTTTCAAGAGAGGTGATGCACCTATGCATTACCTATGTTAAGAAGTGAAAAAAACACCCATCAACAATATCCTTAACCCTTAGTATCTTTAGTTGGTATTTTCTCTAAGAGTTGATGAATTCCATGTTCACTTGTTGTATTGCATCCTTATTTTATTAAGATCGTGAATCCTTTTCCATATGTCTCTTCTAAATTGATGGCAGTGTTGGTCACTTTGTTAATGTAGAAGGGGTGAATGTTTGCATGATTAGAGGAACTAGGTTCACATTTTGTAGGGAATGTAGGCTCAACTTGTATCTCAGTTTTAGGATGTAAGTAATCAAACATCATGAGTGGTGGTATGATAGGGATTGTTGGTTTTTTCATGGATGGGTAAAAGGATGCATTAGTTTCAAGGTTATTAATGCAATCATTTAGGAATTTATTTATTTCAAGTCATCATCTTCTCTAATTATGTCAACATCACATGGATGACATGCATTGGGAGTTAATTGAGCATGAGTAATTTCAATTTCATTAGGGTCATTTCCAAAAGCACAACTTGAAACATCCACTAAGGATTTCAAAGACATCCACAGCTTACTGAAGCACATATCCATGATGAAATATGATGCAAGATCTTAGAATAAAAGGTCTAAAATTTGAAATTATGTAATGTATGTAATGAACCAAATCAAGGTATATGCAATGAAATGGATGAAGTAGAAACTCTGTAAACTGAAACTAATGACTAATCGCAGCAAAGAGAAGCACAAAAATAGGTGATTTAACATTGGAAAATGCAATTTAAAATCTGAAACGAGACTAAATCGCTTAGAGGGGCATATCAATCCCAATTAGGGTTTTTTAGAGGTGTAAATGATGAATAATTGTAACAATAGAAAAAGTACACCTTTTCCTTTCTTTATTTGGGAATAATTAATGATAAATAAGACTTGATATCACCTTGATCTAGTGTTGTAATGTGTTTTACACATTCACATTAAGTCTTAGGCCCTTTTTAGGCTAAATAAATCTAACCTTTCCTTAATTTAGTGTTGAAAGTGTGATTTTTTACACCTTCACATTAAATTTAGGAGGCTTGTAAATCAAGTAGACATAATATAGTGTTGTAATGTGTTCCACATATTCACATTGGATTTAGAGCACTTCTAAGCCAAATAGACCTTATTTCTCCTTAATTTAATGTTGTAAAGTATGTTTATTTACACTTTCACATTGAATTTTGGGACCTCTTGCATTTATGACCTTGTATTGTGCATCCCAAGGTATATTTTAACCAAAATCTTGACATGGACACCAAATAAACTTAATTTCTTAACACCTCAACACTTTTACCACCTAAAAACACCTTGTGGGACCCATATACCACCTTGGGAATGTAAGTCCCACCTTGGGTGCATGAGTCCCACCTAGATAGGACCCATATGCTAGGTGTGGCGTATGAGTCCCATCTGGCTGATTTTTAGGGTTTTGAGCAAGAAAATCTAGGTTTCAAGTTCAAATTTCATGGATTTCAGCCCGTGGGATATAATTAATGGGATATTAATGGATTCACTATATAAATGAGGTTTCAAATTATTATTTCATTAGGAATTCATGATATCAAGTTAAGCACTCAAGATTTGTGCATTCCAAAACTTTACAATATCATCAAGGGAGCATTCAAGGTCATTTCCAAGGCATTCAAGGGCATATTCTTCATGAATTGTTGTAGAAATTCAAGATCCATCATCATATCAAGATTATCAAGCATCAAGCATGTTAGTAAGCTAGTGTTGTGATGTTGCATTCAAGATCCAAGGTCAAGCATTATTATACACTTATCTCAAGATCTACATCTACTTCCTTCATGGCCATTTAATGTTAAGTTGCAAATTTACAAGACATAATTCAAGGCATCATTATCCATATTTTATTTTCCTTGTTTCATGTTTCATTATCTCATCATTTTGTTCAATTACACAAAAGGAGTTTGACCAAGGAAAACCCCTATTCACTAACAATCAACAAGTTTTTCTCCTCTTTACATGTGTGATTGTAGATCTAGGTGTCTTGGAGCATGAGGAATCTTTGAAGATTAGGTTACAAGCTTGAAAAAAGTTGTTGGAGTTGTCCCCTCTTTTGCAAGATTGTTATCTTCACAAAAAGTTATCTATAGGTCTGAAATCAAGGTTCCAGATTTGGAAACAAGGTGTGGTAGAAAGAGAAGAGATTCGAGACCTAATTCAGATCTTAACCCTCTAAAAAGGCCTACTCGGACTAATATGCCACTTGTGGTGTATGATTCCCAATATAGTAATTTTCTAGATCTATGTGGCTTGAGATTAAACATTGCTAGATTCCTATTTTGGCCCAAAAATCCTAGTTTGGGATTGATATGCCTAGACTGTTGTATAAGTCCCAATTAGCATCAAAATTAGTGTTTTCAGCATTTCCAGTCCTCATTGGAGCCTCTTCAAGTTTCTAGGTGCATGCCTATGATTTCACAACTTTTTGTTCTAATTTATTTACATTTTTAAGTCATTCATTCAAGTTCCATGCATCACTAGGCTTGAATATTAGATCTTGAATTTCATTAGTCTTTTCAGGCCCTAGCTTGGTGGTGAACCCCTCTTTAGTAATTAATCAAACCTTAGGATGCCCTTTTGCAAGATCTCTTTCTCCTTTGCATACTTTAGATTGAGATCTTAAGGGTTTCCATTCAATGAGATAATTGTGAAAGTGGGTTTTGCTCTATGTTCTAAACCATACAAAAGAATATCCCCCATTTTTAGTTGTTTCAATAACAATCACCACGAAATACCCAAAAATTAGGCAAAATCACTTGTATTGGGACTAAATCACCTAGAAGGAGCGTATGAGTCCCAGTTTAGGGTTTTTACAAAGATTTCAGAAAATTCTAAGTGAAAGTTGTGCTTTCTGGTTTGGATGATGTCTAAGGTAAGTTAAAATTTATATTTTAGATTAATTTCAAAGATGAAAAATGAAAAAATGCAACCTATATGGACTTTCACTAATGCAACATTTAGAAATTCTAGAATGCCAATTAACTAATGCAAACCGTAGTGCAAAGTTAATGCAAGCTAAATCTAGGACTATGATGCACTCCAAATCAAAAAATGAAATGTTCTAAATGTAGGTTCACCAAAATGAAAGGTTGAAAATGGTCTCTTTATGGTTCAAGATATAAAACAACAAGTTTTCCTTCTCTCTTTCATGAAAACCCTAGAGATCTCAATCTAAGGATGAAATGACGGGAAGAGATATGAAATAGGGTGTTCTAGGGATTGATTAATGACTAAAATTGGGTTCACTACAAAGCTAGGGCTTGGAAAGACTAATGAACCACAAGACCTAATTATGGAACTTAATGATATGCAAGACTTGAATAGATGACCTAGAAATGAATATAAAATAGAATAGAAAACTTGAAAAGTGTAGAGGGGCACCTAAAAACTTGTAGCAACTTGATTGAAGACCTAAAATGGTAAAAAAAATTGAATTTAATGCCTGTTGTGACTCATATGCCTGTCTAGGCGATTTAGTCCTAGATTAGGGTTTCTAGGTAGGAACACAAATCTAGTAGAGATAAGTTTGGAACACTTTAAATCTAGAAAAATCACTATATTGGGACTCATATGCCAAAAGTGGTGTATTAGTCTTGTTTGGATTTTTTCAAAGGATCAAGACCTAAATCTTCTCTTTGATCTCTGCTCTATCTTCTCAACCTAATTTTTGAATCTGAAATGATAATTTTTTCTTTGTAGATGCCTTTTAAACATCTCCTAAACAAGGTGTCAACTTGAACAACTTTGCACACTGAACAACTTATTTTCAATCATTCTCTTTAGAGAATATTCAACCTAGACCTACAAATAACACACTAAAGAGAGGGGAAAATGTTGATTTGTTAGTAGAAAAGGGTTTGCCTTGGTGAAACCCTATTTAGGTAATCAAACCTTGTAATGAAATCAAATGGAAAGGAGGAATGATGAATGAACAAAATGTAATATTGCAACTCACCAAACCTTAAAATTCAAAGATACAAATATGCATGATATGGATCTAATGGATCTAGATCTTTCCTCTTGCTTGAATGTTGTAGATCTTGACTTGAATAGTTTGAATCATAAAACCGTACATCACAATTGTTAGCTCAAAAATAAACATAATGCACGATGACTTTGACATGATGCTTGATACTTGAATAATGCTCCAAAACACTTAATAATCAGATCTTGAAGACTCTTATATTCTCTTGTAAGCTCTTGAATTCTCTTGTGATCTCCAATTTGGTAGAATGCATGAATACTTGAAAGCTTAGATGACTTGTAAACTTTCTAGGTGAAAAATGACTAAAATAACCTTGCATTTATATTTGTTTATGCTAGATTTCTTGAAATTACAACACTACAAGCTAACAATAGATCTACGAGAATAAAATCCTACCAAGAAATTGAATTTAATTTAATTTTAAGCCACATGGGACTCATATTCCAAAAGTGGCATATGAGTCCCATTAGGCTAGGCTATGGGACACATTTTTCAAGAAATGCTTAGATTAATGTGAAATCTAGATCCGAGCCCTCAAACCTAGGTGGGACCCATATGTCGAAGGTGGCGTATGAGTCCCAAATCACTAAATGTGGGCCACACAATCCAAGAACATTAATTTACGATTGTTCATTACATATGTGTAGGGATTATCCTCTGAAAGATGCATTAAATGAGGCATGTGGATGCAAAATAATGCCAAATAAAGCATAAAGAAGCCTAATTTATTTTAATGAGAAAACTAGATAAGTTTGAAAGTGTGGTACAATACTTTACAACACCCTAAATAAGGCAAAATTAATTTAGTTTAGTTCACAAGGGCCCAAACAAGTTTGAAAATGTAACATATGACATTTTTTGGCACTATAGTAGCTTCCTTCGGAGTGACCCTAAAACCTCTTTTCATGGATAGTAGCTTCTTTGGGCGATAGGCCTTAAACAAATTTGTACTATTTATCATTTGTGAGATTGTATTAGGATAGTAGCTCCTAGTAGCTTTTCTCATCGTGGTTTTTCTCCTAAATGATTTTTGGTGTATATTTGGTGGTGTGTTAAATGTTGTCTATTATTTTCATCTTTTATGTTGATTCTTATGCATTAGATTTTAAATTTATGTTTTGTCCAAAGGGTTTGAGGTTGAATTTTAAAGTATACTGATTCACTCCTCCTCTTAGTATTTTTCTTTGTTCAACATAAAGGAGCTTCCTATCTCAATCAATAGGATACACCTCAAGTGTTGCAATTTAGGTAATGATATACTTTTGTACATATTAGGATATTTTTATTCAATTTATTAAGTGTTGTTGCATATTGTTTTAGTTTATCTTTTCCTCTAAGTGGTGATGCACAATTATTTAAGTGTTGTTTTAGATTTCTTTTGAGTAGATTTTTTTGGTCTTTGTGTTTTTTGTTATCCTAAGGTCCTAACAATTTTTTTCAAATATAGTCTATTCTTTTAGTTTGTTTCAACTCTTCTTAACTCCCTGACTTATATATATTTCAAGGTTATGAGTATTTTGACTTTTCGAAGGAAAAACTCTCATAGAATTTTCCAAAGATGTTGACACTTTTACACCACCAAGCTTATGCCATTTTAAAAGGAAAATATTTAAACCTATTCTTATTGAGAAATTATAGGGTTTGTAGGCATTGAGTTTTTCAATCAAAAGGCCATATTATTAGTTTCCAGTTTCATAAACTTTAAGTAAATTATAATAACAAGGGAGAGGAAGTGATTGTGTTATAGATTCCTTTAGCTTAAACCTATAACTATTTTTAGTATTAGTTATCCATTTCCCTTCTAATTAGAGGGATAAAAGTACATGTGGGGTGTTTTATTCCTCTCATGAGCTATGATAGTTTTTGTTGTTAGAATAATTTTATAATTTATTATTATAAATATTTAGGATATGACAATATCCAAGAACTATGAAAATCAATTTATTGTAATGTTGTTTAATTTGAACATACATCACTTTGGGTGAGCGAATATTCAATTATTTTCTGAGTATAGTGACAAAAGAACACATGGAAAACAATTTAATTTATAGGTCAGAATAATTTTATTAACTATAACAATTTCATTATTGTTATTACATATGAAACCTCAAAAAAAATTATTGGTGTATGTGTAATTTAGGAGATACAACAACCAATTTTCTACAAGTTTCACTTAAGGAAACCCTAGAGATCTCAATCCAAGGATCGAATGAGGGAAAGAGATCTACAATAAGGTGTCCTAGGGTGTGATTAAAGGTATATAGGGGGTTCACCACCAAGCTAGGGCTTGGAAAGACAAGAAATGTAAATGATATTCAAGATTTAAGTAAATGGACTAGAAATGAATTCAAATCAAAACAATAAATTGAGAAAATATAGAGGTGCATCTAGAAAATGAAGAGGCTTGAATTGAGGTTTGAGATGTTAAATATACTTATTTTTTATGCACACTAGGACTCATACGCCAATAGGGCTGATTTAATCCTAGTTTGGGGTTTCAGGCCGAACCAAAATCTGAAACTGTTGAATCAAAATCTACATAAAAAGTCTTAAAATAGATATACTAGTACTCATACACCACAAGTGGTGATTTAGTCCTAGTATCAAGGTTTCTCTGAAACTCAAGTATCCTCTAATGCTTTCCTATAGATTCTCCCATGTCTAATCCCTGATTCTGAAACACTAAATTCTACCTTGTAGATGACTTTTCGTGATCTTGCAAGGTAGGTGAGAATTTTGACAATTTTTCTCCAATTTTTCTATTTAATGATTCTTCAACCTAAACCACCTAGATCCACAATCACATATCAAATTGAGGGAAAAATGTTGTTTTGTTAGTGGATAGGGGTTTGCCTTGGTCAAACCACATTTTGTTAATAAAACCTTGAAATGAATAGAAATAGAATGAAGGAATGATGAGTGAACAAATATGCAATGTTGCAACTCACCAAACCCTTGAACAAAAGGCTACAAACTTATATGTAATGGATAGCATCAATGGGGATCTTAACTCTTTCTTGTAAGATATGGATCTTGACTTTAATGCTTGCTTGAATCATAAGTTCCATACCTTATGATGCTTGAATCTTGAATAATGCTCCACAATGCTTGATAATCACTCTTGAATGCTCTTGTAGACTCTTGTGATATCAAACTTGCTATAATGCTTGATCTCAAAAAGTGTTAGGAGAAAATATGTGAAATAACCCTATATTTATACTTGTTTATGCCAAATTTCCTGAAATTACAACACTAGAAGATGACATGAGATCTAGGAGAATAAAATACCACAAAGAATTTGAATTTAAATTAGGTCGAAGCTAAGTGGGACTCATACGCCAATTGTGGCATAAGAGTCCCATTAGGCTAAGCTTGGGACACATTTTTTAGGAAAGGTTTAATTTTATGTTAAATTCAGATCTAGGCCCCAAAATCTAGGTGGGAACCATATGCCCAAGGTGGCGTATGAATCCCAGATCAGTAAATCTGGGCCATACAATCCAAAATCATTAATTTTCGATTGGTCAATTGATATATTTCAGGATTATCCTCAAAAAGATGCATTAATTAAGACTTGTGGATGCAAAATAAGGCCAATTAAGGCATAACAAAGCCCAATTTCAGCAGGGATTCTCCAAACAAGTGTGAAAATGTAAAGGGCTACATTTTTCTACACTACAACATATATTAAATATGAATATGCTCAAAAACAAACAAAAAAATAATTTTTTAATCTAAAATATAACTCTATTCAAGACACAAGAAAGCATTTAAGAAGCCAATAAAATATAAAAGCAAAAATAAGATTTTTTTTGTTGTAAGATACTATTTTTTATTGAATGTTGAATTTGATGTTTGTGCAAGTTTATTATAAATTAAAAATATATATAACATAAAAATATATTTAATAAATCTTTAAAAAAATTCAAACAATTAGAACAATATACATATTTCATTTATAAATTTATTTTTTTCAATATTTTATATTTTAATGTTTAAAGGAAAACATTCAAATGAATAACTATTAAAAAACTATTTTCTTACGAAGAAAGATTCAATGTTAAATCAAAGTTTTAAAGTATAGATAATCATATTTCTAACAAAACGACAAAAAATAGATGTATATATTACAATAAGTTATATATATAACACAATAATATAAATTATGTGTATTCTTTCTTCTTTTTTTAAATTTTTAATGATTTAATATCATTTATAAGATTTTTTTTCCATCCAACATAAGATTATGAGTTCTAGGCCGAAACCTCTGTGATGAGAGCCAAGGATTTGAGTATTCATATGGTTAAAGTTGCCTATGGCTCAATCTTGGCCTCTTCCCTTATGATGACTCAACACGACTTTAACCCTAATAGACTCACTTAGAACTAATCAACTCCGTGAGCACACCATGAACCCATCGACATTATATTATTTTTTATGAAACAAACATTAATTATGAAATAATATATTATTTCATTCTATACAAATTTTAAATAAAATTATTATTAGTTTTTGGATAAGAATAGGTCAATTTGTTGGAAAAGTTGCATGCAATTATTGAGGGCACGAAATATTTGTGGTCCACAAAAGACAAATGTGATTATATGTCCACATGTGACGAAGATAAAAGCTCCAAGATTAGTACTAAAATATTCCAAAATTTCGAAGGACGAAAAGGAACATTGACATGACAGCCTTGTCGAAATTAAATGCAATAAATGTTAAAATTGATAGCATTCCATTAGGAGAATTTATGACGACAAAACATACGTCGTCGCGAGGCAACCCCAACGCACAGCGTCCACCACGCTGCTTACGCCAAGCGAAGCATACAGCCAATCCAATACCAATAAACAAGTAATCCCACGTTTTTGTTTACCTTTCTATGTTTACATTATCATGCATGCCCCGTAATTGCCCTCTACCCTTGTATATAATGCCCATTCCCTTCCCAATTATACATACCATACTTTCTCTGATTGTTCTGATTTCTGAGTAAAGGGAAAAACCATGCCTGCTCGCGTAAATTATGATCAGAATTTAATATTTTCTATTGTGGGTAAATTTTAGGTATTGATGCTTAGATAGAAAGGACATGCAGTCCAAGCTTAAGATGGGATAATTTATAAAGAGTGTAAATTGAATAAAGATACAATGATAGGTAAGTTGAATATTGAAAAGAATTTATAAAAGTCTAAAAAAATTCAAGAAAATGTATTGGTAGTTATAAATCCAAGTTGTACAAAATTTGTTGGCATCCTACATGTGCTAGAATAGGATCTTTGTAATAAGATATCAACCCATGAAAGGATAAGAGAAGGAATTTTCTTCAAATTTTATAGTTTCAATTTCCTTGTTAGACATGTATATAGAATTTGGATGCATGGAAAAAGCACATGAACTAGTTTACATAATGCCTTAAATGGATGTGTTGTCTTGGACTAAAATGATTGTGTGATGTCAAGAAAAATGATTTTGTTGGAAAAGCTTTAGAAAATGTAAAGGAAAGATATTTTAGTAGTGTAAATCCAAATTCTAGAATCTTTGTCGACCTTGTCCCCACCTATGCTAAAATAATAGCTTCAAAATATAATATGGACATCCTTCAAAGTAGAAAGAATATGAATATTCTCTTAGAAGTTTTAGTACTTATTTATTAGTAGATGTCTGTACAAAATATGGAAGCATATAGAAGTGATGCAAAAATATAAAATGGATCCTCAAAGAGATGTGGTCTTTTGGACTTAACTGGTAAGTGTAAAGCCAAGCTTGATAATATTTGTAAGCATCTTCCTTACTTGGTGTAAAACAAGAGCTTTGGAATAGAGTATGAGAAACAATACAAGAATAATGAAAGGGAATTTTTTTATCAAAAATAAGATTGTTCCTTTCTCTTCCTTCATTCTAGTAAATATGTGATCATATAAGTTAAGACTCTAACACCTAAAGTAAAATTTACATGAAGAAAAAGAGTGAAATAGAGAACAACCAATCAAATTGTATTCATTCCTCTAATAATAAATATAACACCCTATTCACCTTCAATATTTCACCAATAGATGAGTTGGAGAATTCAACATGATTTTATTGTATTTTTTAGAAGTATAGTGAAGCTCATGGATTTAATAAGGTATGAGAGAGAATGCTGAAGTGAGTGCAACAAAGGTTTTTTCTTTAGTTTCAGCAATGAGACAATCACCAAAATATTAGAGTAGTGAATAGTATAAAGCTAGTTTACCATAAATCATTGTGTGTTGGTAAAATGTATTTACATTTCATAATGGAGAAAGGCATTTGAACAACTCAAATTTGAAGTGACAAGATTTTTTCTACAGATGGAATGATATATAAATTAACCTACAAATTGAATAATATGCTACCATGTAAAAACTTGATATATTTTCCACTCATCGTTAAAAACATTTTAAAATTATTTACAGCTCTGTAGTAAAAATGTTGAGTGCATGAGACAATTATGTGGACTCAAAAGCCCACATAAGAAGCCTATAGACTAACTATAAACATGTGGTTTGCGCCCCCCCCACCCCTGCCCAAAAAAAAGGTACCCAAACTAAAAATATATATATAATTTTTTTCATTTTCCAAGTTCATGTAATTGTCAGCACGGCTATTTATCATGTGAAGCCCAACCATCATAGATGGCATGAAAAGAGCCTGAAAGACTATCTAGATATAATTTGCATGACATCTGTAAAGCTGATAACATTGTTTCCTTGGAGTGGCTCAAGCATTATCCGCACGTTTCTTTTCCCAGTGCACGCAAGCTCAAAAATATACCGTGACATCGAAATGTATTGTCCTTTGAAGATAACTAGTGACTTGACATTTACAATCGCGTTCACTAAGCTTACTCAGTTCTAACTTGTACAGACTTAAATTTCAAAGCATCACATGAGCTTGGCAAAGATTGAGTTAACAAGCATGTCAATAATTCAAGTCCATTGCATTCATGTGCATTAAACACACTAAATGTTTAATTTCAATATCATTCACGTTATGAAAGTGAAACATACAGCAAATCGGATAACTACAAAATAATTACCCCACGTTTCTGTTTTTTCTTTCCACGCCAGATATGCCCAATGTTATTATCATTCCCATTCATATCTCTTGTTTCTTCGCAACCTTTCTATATAATGGAGATTGCTTTCACAATAACTCATACCATTCTTACTTTAAAATTTCAGAATTCTAAAGTAACTATAGGAGACACTGTCGCTCCATACTACTATAGATCGTCATATTTGACCCAATAAATGCTAGCTTCTTAAAAGCTATTGTAGATATGTGTGTGAAAGATAGAATATAATATGTGATATCTTCATTCATATGACGATATCATAATAACTTTTTTATCATATAATTTTGTACGTTATAATTATTAAAAAATATATCAATGTTGAAGGTAGATTTATGTTTATAATATTTAACATTATCAGAAGATTAATTAGAAATATAGAAAACATTATTTTCCTTATGATTAGTTTTATTTTTTTAAAGATTATATCTAGTGTTTATATGATTTATATATAATTTTTAAATAAATATATATAAATACTTGTAAAGTCATTCATATATTTATAGTTAATAGATTGTTGTTCTACAAGAAAATAATTTTTTGGAAAGAGAGTACTCTAAGTTAATTATATATATTTAATCAATTAAATAGAGATCATCTTCAATTAATTCATACTAGTTGAAATTTTGTTCGTTGATGATATGATGCAGGACTAAGATGAAGAGGAATTACAGACACACCTTGTCTCTTGAAAGGAGATCCAAGAGAATATATATCCAAATTTATAAATCAATAGATCTTGGCTATGCTAGGGTATATGCAATCTTGTATTAATGTAAACAAAAAAAAAATCAATTGATTTTTAATTATATTTACGTAATTATTTATTATTTGTCAATATTTTAAATAGATTACCATCATACACATGCCAATGTAAGGAGTTGGGATGATTGTTTAATGTTCCATGAATTTTACTTCATATTGTAGTTGTTTTTCCTCCATAAAATGAAACCATGTATACACATAAATATCTTGATTCTAGCATCAAAGATATCTCAAGATAGACTATTTTAAGCCTAAAGCATACCTAATCTATCCTACTCGATTTGCTAAGGTAATGAAAGGGAAAATGGATAGAAAATATAGAGGGAAAGAGGAAATAAAAGGATGAAGGAGAGGAAGTTAGGATCATACATATTTAGCTGAACAAAATGATCATTTACCTAGCAAGCCTATCCTACAAACATTGAAAAACCACTCAAACCATTTTTATTCTTAGTTTCCTATGCACCCATAAACCAAATGAATTTAGTGTTTTCATGGTGATGGAAGATTATCAATTATCTCATAATGTGAAAGTAGTGTTTGGGTATGACGTAACTAGGCTAATTGTAGTATCAAAGCTAATGGATATAACATAGACCCTATTTTCCAATAGTACAAGAATATCACATAAGGTATGTACCTAAGAGACAATGTCACTCCATATGATGTAGGAGCATCCTTAGTTCCTTGCAATCCTACATCAACCAAAAATATTTTCATTTCAGTTTTTTTATTATCTAGTTCAAGTTGGCGTATTCAGTATTTCATCATATTTGCTAACCAGACCCTATGGATCTTTGTTTTCATCATGGACATGTTCATTTTTCTTATTCCAAGATTTCAACATGATTGAATCTTTTTCTAGCAAGTTATCACTTTCAGATTAAGTGACATTTTCTAGAACAGAGTACCAAAGTTGTTTCGAGCCTAACGACCAATTTGATCTCTTGTGGATCCTTCCCGCAATTTGTGGATCCTTGTGAGGTGTTTCGAATTATTCTGTGGAGTGTTTGCAACCTTAATTTTGGGTTCACACTTCATCATATGCACTTGTCGAGGAGAAATTTGAATTTAAGGATGACCTATTTCATGCATGTTATGTTTCCTTCATCAGAGATTGTAATGATCTCTGGTTGATGCAGATGATTCTAGATCTGAGATGTGATATAAATCATTGTAATAGATCATTAGAATAGCGATTATAATGGAATATTGGATTCGATCTGTAAGATTTTGGCTCGCATTAAGGAGCATGTAGGAATACTATATTTTGATCATGTTGTATCAAGCTTGTGAGACTGATCTATGAACCCTGATGTTGTTGGTTGTATGTAATTGAAATCTATGATAATAAGAATGTTCAAACCTGCATTTTCCTCCATATTCTGTGTGGCTTCTATTGTGTAACTCTTGCTGCATGGTCTGGATTGTTTTCTTTGAGGACCTTCCTACCGTGACTGCACCAAATTGGTATCAGAGAGAGATTCATTCTGTGAGAGATCATTAGAGTTTGTGAATTCCTGTTGAAGATTTATTATGGGGTGGCAGATTGAGGATCTGACTTGCAACTACAAAGGACTTGTGTAAAGATGGTGGGAAGAAGAAATGGTAGAGGAAATGGAGCACGTGAAAATGTAGACCCAGCTATAATGGAGATTTTGAGAGTAATTGCTACTAGATTAGAAGTAGTGGAAACGACCCAAAGGAGAGATCGACTAGTTGATGATGTGAGTGATGAAGAGGTAAAAGAACAAGAAGAAGGGGAAAGAGAAAATCAACTTGGTTTGGATTAGGGAGAAGAGAGGTTCATAACAACCCTAAACAGAGTAAATACTAAACCACGTTTCAATCTATGAAATTATAGTGGAAAGCTGGATTTAGATGAATTACTTTATTGGATAATGGAGATGGAGAAGTATTTTGATTTTGAAGGTACCATCGAAGACAAGAAGGTGAAATTTTTTTGTACAAAGTTGAAAGGACATGCATCCCTTTGGTGGGAACATTTGTAGACAGATAGGCAAAGAAGAGGAAACAAGAAGATAAAATATTGGGATTAGATGGTGAATAAGTTAAAGAAAATGTTTATGCCTACAAGCTATCATATCAGTTTGTTCTGAAAGTTGTATAATTTGAAACAGAAGGAATCAAGTGTGACAGAGTATACTGAGGAGTTCTATAAGTTGAATATTAGATCCGGACATTCAGAGAATGAGACCGACCAAGTAGCCAGATATGTGAATGGCTTGAGGTTGTCTATTTAGGATGAGATCAGTTTGGTCAAGTTGTTGAGTGTGGAGGAGGCATATCAATGTGCCCTAAAAGTAGAAGAGAAGCTAAATAAAAGACATGAGCAGAGACAAAGAGGAAGAGGCAAAATATTTCAAAGGAATAATTTTTACTGGAGGAGGAAGAGGACCTTTTGCAAATAAGAATAAAGATAAGGAAGTCAATAACAATGATAATCCATACCGTAGAGATGATGGAAACTCTTACCAAAGAGGAGGATATGCTGGTTACAAAAATGAGGGTTATAGAAAAGGTGATAGAGGACAGGAGAAAAGAGTATTAAGGGGAACTTGTTTTAAGTGTCGTGGAGAAGGGCATAGAGCATTTGGATGTAATAAGGGAGAGACAACCAGATAGATAGAGAACAGTAGAAGAAAATCCTTTGCTAAGGAGGATCGTGCTAGATCATCTAATAAATTGGAAGAGGGATAAGTGTCGATGAACATAAGAGTATTGTGTCAAAGTGAGATAGAGTAGGAACTCTTGTAGAGAAAGAATTTGTTCTGAACCAGATCCAAGGTAGTTGGTAAATGTTGCAGAGTGATTATTGACCGTGGAAGCTTCGAGAACCTGGAAATATTGAAACATTCAAAGCCCTATCAAATAGCATAGATTCAAGATGAGTATAAGATACTGGTAAGTGAACAATGTTTGGTGAAATTGAAGATAGGAAATTATCATGATGAATTTTTGTGTGATATCATGCCTATGGATGTACACCATTTTTTTTGGGAAGGCCTTGGTAGTATGATAGATAGGATATTCATGATGGAAAGAAGAACACATATACCATTGTTGCTAATGGGATGAAGCAGACTTTGTTGCCATTGGAGGATGTTCCTAAAGTTGAGGTTTCTACGAATGCTAGAATTTGTTTGGTTAGTAGAAGGAGATTTCTAGATGGACTGAGACATGAGAACATGTGCTATGCCTTGGTTCCTAAGAAGGCTGAAGACTTGAAGCATGCGGAAGAACAGTTAGAGGAGATAAAGGAGATGTTGGGAGAATGTGAAGATATCATTCGAGATAATTTACTTGATGGATTGCCATCCTTGAGGAGTATTAGTCATTGCATGGATCTAATTCATGGAGCTAGTTTTCCTAATAAAGTAGCACATCGGATGACATTGGCAGAGAATGAAGAGTTGAATAGGCAATTGCAAGAGTTTTTGAGGAAGGGTTTGATCAGAGAAAGCTTAAGTCCTTGTGCAATACCTGCTATGCTAGCACCTAATCTAAGGATGGAGAATAGAGGATGTGTATAGACTCTAGAGCCATAAACAAAATCATAGTGAAATATAGATTTCCTTTGCCCCGAATGGATGAAATTTTTGATTGTTAGAGTGGAGCTAAATACCTTACAAAGATAGATTTGAAGAGTGGATATTCTTAGATCATAATTGAAGAAGGGGATGAGTGGAAGATAGAATTCAAGATGAATGAAGGATTGTATTAGTGGTTGGTGATTCCTTTTGGACTAACAAATGTACCGATTACTTTCATGAGGTTGATAAATGAGATATTACACAAATTATTGGGTAAGTTTCTGATTGTCTATTTGGATGACATCTTGATTTTCTGTAAGAATAGAGAAGAACATTTGTTGCATATAAGAAAAGTTTTACAAAGGTTGAGAGAAGAGTAGTTGTTGATAAACATTAAGAAGTGTAGTTTCATGAAGGAAGAATTGGTATATTTGGGATTTGTGATATCTATGAATGGATTGGAGATGGATCCTAAGAAGGTAAGAGAAATCGTTGAATGGCCTACACCGAAAATCATTAGAGAGGCAAGATCATTTCATGGATTGGCTAGTTTATACCAGAGGTTCATTAGGAATTTCAATTCTATTTATAGTCCTATGACAAAAACAATGAGAGGGGATAAGAAAGATTTTAGGTGGACATCTGGAGTAGACCAAAGTTTTGAGTTGTTGAAACAGAATGTGACTGAGCATCCTATGTTGGGTTTATCGGACTTTATTAAGGTATTTCAGGTAGACTAAGATGCAATTGGAATTGCAATTGGAGTAGTATTAAGTCAAGAAGGAAGACCAATAGCTTATTTCAGTGAGAAATTTAATGATGCTAGGAGAAGGTATTCAGTGTATGACCAAAAAATTTATGCCTTAGTTCAAGCCTCAAAAAAGTGGGGACATTACTTGTTTCCTAAGGAGTTTTTGTTATATACAAATCACCAGGCATTGCAGTATTTGAATAGTCAAGGTAAGTTAAATTAGAGACACATGAGATGGGTGGAATTCTCGCAGAGTTATACTTTTCTTTTGAAACATAGGAGTGGAAATTCAAATAGAGTCACTGATGCTTTGAGTAGGAGAAGGAATTTACTGGTAGAGATGAGAGTGGAGGTATTAGGCTTTGATGAATTGAAGAAATTATATGAGGATGACTCGAATTTTGTACAACTTTGGAGAGCTTGTACAAAACCACTCTTGGAGGATAGGAGTTATTGGCTGGATTATTTCATTCAAGAGGATATGTTGTTCAAAGGGAATCATTTGTGTATACTACAAAGTTCAATGAGGGATAGCTTGGTGAAAGAAAAACATATTGGAGGATTCGTAGGACACTTTGGAATTGATAAAATAGTAGCATTGGTATGCGAGAATTACTTTTGGCCACAAATTCATAAGGATGTTAGGAAATTTGTGCAGAGTTACAGAGTTTGTCAAGTTGCAAAAGGGAGTAGTCAGAATGTTGGATTGTATAAGCCTTTGACATTTTTAGAGAGACCTTGGGAGGATATTAGCATGGATTTCATACTTGGTTTGTCGAAGACACAAAGAAGTAATTATTCTATATAACTTGTGGTGGTGGATATATTTTCTAAAATGATTCATTTCATACCTTGTAAGAAGACAACAGATGCAGTACATGTAGTAGACTTATTTTTCAAGGAAGTAGTTAGATTGCATGGATTACCTAGGAGTATTGTTTCAGACAGAGATACAAATTTTGTTGGTTACTTTTTGAGGACACTTTGGAAGAAGTTAAAAATAGACTTATAGTTCAGTTCTACTTTTCACCCATAGACTGATGGATAGAAAGAGGTAGTAAATAGGAGTTTGGGGAATTTGTTGAGATGTTTGGTTGGGGAGAAGACTGAAAATTGGTATTTAGTCCTTGCACAAGCATATTTTTCTTACAATAATTCAGTGAACAGGAGTACTAGAAAGACACCTTTTGAGATCATTATTGGATTTCATCCTAGAGGTGTATCAAAGTTGTGAGACATCATTAAGGAAGATAAAAGGAGTACAAAAGTAGAGGAATTTGGAGAACATATGAAGAAAGTACATACTCAAGTAAAGCAACAGTTGGAAGATATGAACTAGAAGTATAAGGAGCGAGCAAATGAAAAGAGGAGACATAATGAGTTGAAAGTTGGAGATGAAGTGATGGTGTATTTGAGGAAGGAAATATTTCTAGTTGGAACATACAATAAGCTCAAGATGAGGAAGTTTGGACCTTGTAATATTTTTAAGATTTGATTCAGGAAATGCATATGAAGTAGAATTACCAGATGGCATGGGTATATCACCTATATTCAACATTGTAGATCTACATCAATACCATGAAGCAACATTCAGTGAAGACAGTAAAGAAAAACTGGAGAAGCAATTTCCTAAATAACAATCAGATGAGATAGAAGAAATTTTTGATATCAGATATGGGAGGAAAATACGTGGAAGATAGTACAAAGAATATCTTGTGAAGTGGAAAGGTAGACCAGACCAGTGGAGGATTCTTCTTTGATTTCTTAGGCTAAGGTAGACCGTATTGGTTTTCCTTTAGCCCTAGCAAAGTGAGGGACTCACTTTTCAAGTAACCTTTGATGTCTAATGCATGAGCATCCTTGGTTTTTTGCAATCTTGCATCAACCAAAAATATTTTCATTTTAGTTTTGTTATTGTCCAGTTCAAGTTGGTAGATTTAGTGTTTCATCATATTTTCTCACCAAACCTTGTGGATCTATGTTTTCATCGTGGACATGTTCATTTTCCTTATTCCAAGATTTCAGCATGATTGGATATTTTTCTAGAAAGTTATTGCTTTTAGATTAAGTGATTGTTTCTAGAATAAAGTACCGAAGCAATTTCAAGCCTAACAACTAATTTGATCTCTTGTAGATCCTTCTCATAACTTGCGGATCCTTGCGAGGTGTTTCAAATTATTCTTTTGAGTTTTCCTGACCTTAATTTTGGGTACACACTTCATCTTATACACTTGTCAAGGAGAAATTCGAATTTAAGGCCAACCTATTTCATACACGTTATGTTTCCTTCATCAAAGATTGTAATGATCTTTGGCCAACGTGGATGATTCTAGATCTGAGATGTGATATAAGTCATTGTAATAGATGATTAGGATAGCGATTAGAATGGAATATGAGATTCGATCTATAAGAATTTGGCTCAGATTAAGGAGCATGAAGGAATACTATATTTTGAGCATGTTGTATCAAGCTTGTGAGCCTGATCTGTGAACCTAGATGTTGCCAGCTGTATGTACTTGAAATTTTTGATAATAAGAATGTTTGAATCTACATTTGCCTCCATATTTTGTGTGGCTTCTATTGTGTAATTCTTGTTGCACAGTTCAGATAGTTCTCTTTGAGGACCCTCCTACCGTGACTGAACCACCATAGTACTATAGATAATCATCCTTGACCCAACAAATGCTAGCTTCATAAAAGCTATGGTAGATATATATGTGTGTGACAGTATAAAATGTTATATTATCATTCATATGATGATATCATAATAACTACTTTATTATTAGGTTTTGTTTGTCATAATTATTATAAAATATATTAATATTAAATGTAGATATATTTTTATAATTGGCACCTATTCTTTTTAGAAAGTCTTGAATCCTTCTCTTTTTCTTTCTTGGAAAGGAATTTTTCCCACTGGGTTTTTTCCTTTTCCTCCATTTGTGAGAGAATGCATTATACATGGGAACCTAACATGGCCTTGTAGTCAGGACCCATTTCTATCTATTTGCACTTTTATGATCTCCCAAATTATCACTTAACAAGGGTTATAAGAGTGAATAATTTATCTATTCACTATACTTAAGTGTACTTAGGTTGATGAGGTTAGAAACTATCTTGTCTAACTAAATGTGCAAACTTTAAGCCTCTAGTCATTACCAAGTTATTTGGTAAACCTCATGTGCTACCTTTTTGAGGTTGGAAGAATTTCTATCTCACCTCAAAGGTCACTCAACACTTGGCATCAAGTTTGATGAATTGGTCAAATAGGTTGTTAGTTTACATATTCCAAGTGATCCTAAGGTTGACACCTATAGGAAACTTGTCTACTCATTTTTTCCATATCATGGGGCACTTGTCAATCCACATGATAGGTAGATTTCCTATTACTTTCCTATATAGGTATGTTCATATTGTAATGAAGTCAACTATTATATAATTCTCTTTGATAATAGAAGATTAGGCTTATTGTGTGCAAGTGTATCTTTGTGGAAGCACAAGGTTTTTGTTCTCATGATCTTGGATGGAAGAACAAGGTTTTTGTTGTCATGATCTTGGATGAAAATTCTAACTTTAAATAGATATCATATTTAATTAATTCACTTTAGTTGAGATTTATTGGTTTATGAAATGATGCAAGATAAAGATTAAGAGGAATTATATACATGTTGGTCTCTTTAATGGAGATTAGAGAGAAGATCTTGCCAAGCTTCTAAACCAATAGATCTTGGCTATGCTTAAATCTATGTAATCTTTGATTCAATATTTTTGTGAATTCCTTCACCAAATTTTCTTCATGTATCTCTTGGGTTATGTACATGAAAATAAAATCAAAATTGTGTTTGAATTATTTTTAAATAATCCTTTAATATTTGTCGATATTTTAAATAGATGACCATTATATGCACACCAATGTAAGGAGCTAGTATGGTTGTGTAATGCTCCATTAATTTTACTCAATATTGTAGTCATTTTGTCTTTTTTAAAAGGAAACCATGTATACACATAAATATTTTGATTCTAACATCAAATATATCTCATTCTATCAACAAAGTATTTACCAAATCTTAAGAAAAATTATTCTAAGCCAAAACCATCCTGAATCTATCCTATCCAATTTGTTGAGATAGATAATGAGTAATGGGATAAGAAAGATAGAGGAAAAAGGGAAACAAAAGGAGGAATGAGAGAGAGATATAATCAAAGATTATTATCCCAATAGAAAATGATTTACGTCACAAGCCTCTCCTACAAACACTTATAAAAATACTCATTCCATTGCTAGTTTTGTTTCAAAGTTAAACATGAATGGTGGAACTATCTATGATAATAAAATAGTTAAATGAATATATTTGGACATAAACAAGATAGTGAAATAAATAGCATGAAATGATGTGCAAGTTATAAATAATAATCATTTCCAAATATATGTTGAAAAAAAGAAATGTTGTTTATAAAGATAAGAACATGTAAGCTCCAATAAACAGAATATCAAAACAATAAGACTTATCTTCTATAGCTAATAGTTTCTCATGGATTAAATTACTTTCATAGGAAAAGTCACATTTCCAAGATTCTCAAGCTCCCTATATATAGATAAACTAATGATAGAGTGTATAAGATGCACAAATGATTTACACAACCATCCAAATTTTGTGTAGGAATTAATGGCTCACGTTCTCAAATATTCTAATATGTACCAAGACATGGTTGTGCATTTAATGTGTTAAAGGCCTTGATATACATCTTAGTAAACATTTAAATGGAAGAGATGATGTTCATAGGAGGTTCAATAAATATTAATATATGTTTAATATTTTGAAATATTTAAATTATGTATTTGAATCAATGGTAATTTTAACCCCCAAAAGCTATCAAATTAAACTTTTGTATAGTTGATGTCATCATCATTACAAAAAATGAATGATGTGGGTGAAAGCATATGATTCATGAATGATTTATATGGTAAATATCATAAATAATATGTACCTATGTGAAATACTATTTTATAAACTCCAAAAAAATTAAATTAAATCCCATAGTACTAGGGAATTATTTTTCTTTTAAGAGTGTATGATTGTATCACCTAGTATCAAGAATGGTGCCTATTCATTGGACTACAAAGCCATATTTTATCAAAAAAGAAAAGAAAAAGTGAAATCATAAAGAATAATGAGTTTTGCATTCACCTACATCAAATATATATTTTCAATAATAGAGAATGTAGTGTAGTAAAATACATACCCTTGCATTTTCACACTTTTGGGCCCACCTTGCTTTATTTACCCTTCTTTATGGCTTAATTGGTCTTGTTTTGTGTCCACAAGACCTATGAATTGCATCTTCTCTAGCTAATCTCGACATTCTCCAAGGCATAAATGATAATCCCAATGATTATGATCTATGTCCCTGATTTCTAGTCAGGACTAAAATGCCACCTAGGGTGTCTTTGTCCCCCCAAGGTCTCAAGGCCCTAATTTTGAGGCATCTTAATTGGGCCCATTTTTGGTGTCTGTGCCCCAAGTTTCATCACTTTGGACTAAGATGCCACCTAGGGTGTCTTAATCCTCCTTGAATCATTTTTGAGATTTAAATTCAAATTTTGGTGGGATTTAGCCTCCTTCATTTTATGAATTCATATGTCAGCTTCATCTGATATAATTTTTGGATATTAAACATAGATAAGTATAAATACAAGGTTCATTCATTCATTTCAATCTAGGTCTTTTATGAGAACATTCACTATAGTCAAATTAAGTTCACAAGACCATTCAAGAACAATTCATCAAGCATTTGGAGCCATCATGAATATTCAAGCATCATATCAAAGATCTTCTTGCATCATGTGTGTTATTGTGCTAACATTTGTGATGTAGGGTTTTGATTCAACCAAACAAGCAAGTTAAGATCTATCAAGCATTTCAAGATCCATATCCATTGTAGCCATTTCACACATGATTGTAGACTTTACAAGGGTTTGGTGAGTTGTAGCGTTGAATGTTGTTCATTCATTATTTCCTTCATTAAATTATTTAATTTAAAGGTTTAATTACCAATAAGGGGTTTGAACAAGGCAAACCCGCATTCACTAACAATCAACAAGTTTGTCCCATCTTGCATATTTGTGTTTGTGGATCTAGGTTGAAGACTTGAAGATCATTTGGAGTGAAAAGTTGTAAAACTTGTAAAGTTGCATTTTAAAGTTGTCATCTTCACAAAAACTCACCTACAAGTCAAATCCAAAAGTTTCAAAGCTTGAGATCTGAGAAGAAGCAAGTGTAGACCTTGGAGCTCAGGACCACTTTCAAAGTTTTTAGAAATTTAGATCAGGAATAATACACCACCTTGGGCATCTTAGTCCTCCCAAGTCTATTTATTCATAGATTCCTTCAGATCCTATTTTGACATTCGAAGATTTTGTATTTTCCACAGAAAACAACAGCAGGACTAATATGCCATTTTGGGTGTCTTAGTCCTCCAAGGCACATTTTGGTAGATTCTTTACATTTCCAAAATCCTCACAACATCTCCAAATTTCCTAGGTACACACATCATATCTCCTTGCTGCATATTTTCATTATTTGCATACCTCATTTAGTTTGCTTAACTAGGGTTTGTAGGTTGAATGTTCATTTGTCTTTTCCAATCATTTTCTTGGTGGTGAACCCCTTTAAGTCTAAAATAACCCTTCCTTGGTCTTCCTCATTATGAATTGAATCACCTTGTGAGGTTGTCACTCAATTCATTTAGGATTCCTAGAACATAATTAAATAAATTAGATAGAATAGGAAGCCACCCACTTCCTCATTTTATTTAAAGTTCATTTTGCTGAAACTGACTTCTTTGAACATTCTTTTTTCTGATTTTGATTCCATAAAAGTCCTAGATGTAGATTGTATCTTGCATTAGTGAAAGTGCATATATGGTTCCTTGCATCTTGCATTAGTGAAATTACATTTAGGGTATCTTACATTTGTATTAGTGAAAGTGCATGTAGGTTTCATTCTTTCTTTCTTGCATCATTTCATTTCATTGAAAAAACTAAAAAGTGTGTTGTTCATCCTCTTAATTGCATTTAGAAACATTATTATTGCATTAAAAATTGAAAAATTGCATTCAAATATTGCATTCAATTGCTTGTTAGTAATTGCTTTTCTTTACATCCATTTACATAGTTTCTTGTTTCCAAACATCAAGCCCTTGCGTAGGCAACCTAAGAAAGTTGTTATCAAACCAAAATTTTCTATTTTTTTGAGAAAAAACCTCTACAAGTACCAAAACACGCTTCCTAGTGTCTTAGTCCCTCTCAGGGTTTTTGCTCCCAAATTCTCTCTCTGTTGTTTGATGTCTGTTTCAACCTCTAGAACTTCAGGATCTCACAAGGAGGACCAAGATGCCCTTATTGGAATATTAGTCCCTAATGAATTTGACTCCCAAGTTTTAATGGTCTACAATTGCTTTTATGTGTTTTTGTGAGCTACCTTCCATTTTTTGTTTTAGTTTCAAAAATTATTGTTATTCCAATTTCTTTCATTCCAAGTATAATTGCAAGCATGAGATATTGTGTTCATTTCACCATCTATGGTTTATTCCTTGTATGAGTTGTAGTACTTGGTATCCTACTACTAATAATGTGGTTAGAAAAAGTGTGAGAATCATGGCATCCCATGATAAAACACTCATTGTGAATCTTGGTTTATCAAGCTCTCTTACTTCTGGTGTTGGCACTAGTTCACTAGGTATGGACCATACCTTTGACACCTCTTTTTCTATGCCTATCTTACCTACAAGTGTTATGCGAAGTGTTCAAACAATAGTTGATCATATTCCTCAAGAAACCATAATAAAAATGCATGAAAAGCTATCCCAGTTACAAGATAGTGTGAGTACTAAAAACATTTCCAACACTGTTATACCTACTATAGATAGTCTTCACCGCATGATATAAAGTGGTGAAGGATTGGAATTTGTACTTAACATAGCTCACATCTTTGGAAAACACCTTCCTCCAACCACCAATGGTGTTCAATCTTCAAATAATATGAAATGAGGAAATCAAACTCCTCCCTCTTCAACTATACATCTATTCCTGCCTATACAAATCCACAAGTGACCACAATGATGCAACCAAATAGTAATATCCTTCCTACCTCACACATTTCCACTAGTGCTCCTTATACCTATATGGAATATAATCTCATATCTCCTCCCACAAGAAATCCATTTATTGTTCCTTCTAATACATACACACCACCACCATAATCACCTCCATCCCAAACCACAAGCAATGATCCTATAATTAACCACCTCTTACAAATATTTTCATCCCTTAAATGTCAAGTCTCTACCAGAAATAAAAATAAAAATGGTCCACCTTCATACTATGTAAAAAGAAACCCATTATCCTTGGAGATATTGAGAACTCTAGTGCCACAAGATGTAGAGGTTCCTAGATTTGAGAAATATGGAGGAAAGGGAGATCCTACTAATCATGTTAATGCCTTGACTACTTTGTGTAGTGAATTTATCCTTGAGGAAATTTTTTTGGCTAAACTTTTTCCCCGATCCTTGAAAGACATTAGCCTGGACTAGTTTTCTACATTAGGGTATGTGTAGGATCATCATGGAAAAATAGGCCCTTAAGTGGCAATAAAATTCAGAAAATCAGAGTTAGGCAACTTGAAGTAAATAATTGAATAAGTTATCTATATTATTTCAAAAATATGTAAGAATAGAATCTATAGAAAATTGAATTTAGTTTCTAAACTACTAGGTTTATTTTATTTTTTAAATCTATTTGGTGAAAATTTGAAATTTCGATGTAGTAGTACTTAAATTTTAGGGAAAAAAGAAGAAGTAGGTGTCTATCTGACCACCCTAACCACAATAAAATGATAATATTTTTTTATAATATTTTAGATATAATTAGGGGACTCATGTCCCAATGTGATGCATATCTTTTGGTAATTTTTTTCCAAGTAAATAATTAGTTATGAATTTTGTAGTACAAATTTTAGAAAATATAAAAACTTGTATGTCTGACCACCTTAACTTGGTCAAAACTTCATGAAATTCAATTCTTTTTTTTAATCCTCTAGTATGTGAAGCATAGAATGTGATGCATGTTTTGGATTCAAAAACTGTAATACCATTTGAAAGCTATAGATGTTTTTCAATCAGCCTATCAATCAGGACTTTAGTCGTAATTCAAATAGAAAATGAATAATAATAATTTATTAAATTCAAAGTAAAGCATAATTTATATTGGTGGAAAGCTAAGAATCTCCTTTAAAAACCCCTTTTGTTTCATCAATTTTGGGTAAAAAAAAAGTCGTTTGCCACATGGGCCATCATATCACTTAGATATCGCCACTTTTTGGCCCATCATGATCTTGCACATACCCATTACTAAATAACCCAATTCATTCATTCAATGAAATTTTTGAGTCTTTTATTGACCATTTACAAGTGCACATGGTTCTTGAAATGACATTTGTTGATTTGATGAGATGCAAGCAAAATGAGGGTGAAAAAGTCACTATCTTTATTTCATGCTACCAATAGTTTTATTCCCAAATCAGTGTAAAGATTCTTGATTGCCACGTTTCCCACCTTTGAAATATGTTCATATAAAGTTTATAAAGCAAGATAAGGGATAAGCTCACAATTATGAAATTTCCTTCATGCACTTATGCACTGCTCTTCAAGATTATCAAAATTTTGTAAGTGCTAGTGAACCAAAAGCTACCCCTACCCATCGGAAAAGGTTTGAAACTTCAAACCAAAACACTTATCAACCTTTTAGAAGACAAACTATAAGTTTCCCTCAACTAAATTCCACATCTCAACCCATGCAACCAATTTATAGCCAAATAGCAACTATACAAAAGAGTAATCCTTATATATTTGGGGATCCACAAAGGCAATTTACTCCCTTACTCGACACACTCCACAAGATCATGACCTAGCTCTTAAACATAAGCATGCTTACCTTACCTCCCATCTGACCCCTTGACCCTACCAAACCATTACCTTCAAGCTTTAGACATAATGCCTACTATGCTTATCACCAACAAAAAGGACATGATACAGAACATTGCAAGCATCTTAAACATCTTGTGCAAGACCTCATTGATTCAAATCATATCCTAATCGGAGGTGTGAATAGAAAAGTTAATAAGTCTATGGCTCCTCCCAAGCAAAACTTGCAAATATTTACCAATCCCATGCCCAACCATAATATTTCATTTGTTAAAGCTAGCGAAACTAAGCCCAATATAATGAATGTTGACACAAATGATGAAAATATGATAAATCATGAACAAATTCCTATGGATGATAATGAATAGAGTCCTATGGATACTAATGAAAAAATTCCTATTGATACAATGATAGGAGTGATTTACATCGAGCCTCGTAAATAAAAAACCATTGACATTACTTTTTCTTCAGAAGAAACAATTAAACATGCACTTGATGGTCCTCTTTACATAACTAGCATAATCAATAACAAGCTCAATCATGGGATTTTAATTGATCTTATCCATGGAGAGAATGTGATCACAAAAGAACTCTTATGCATGCATGAACTCACTCAAGATAGATATGATAAACCAAAAGAATGGATTGAAAGAAATGATGGTTTTATTCGTGCTATGATGGGCTCGATCACACTCCCTTTACAAGTAGGACCAAAGAAGTCAAATGTATCATTCTATATTATATCTAATTCAGACCAATTTCATTTGAAGCTAGGCTACAAATGGCTTCGCTCCATGCATGCGGTCCCATCTATTGTCTATAAGTGCTTAAATTTTCTATTCGAAAATGAAATATTCACCATGAACCATAGTGGCTTTAGAGCCCCATCTTCCCATGGAAATTTCTACTTAGATTATTTTTGGCCTGAGCCCATGGAACCTATAAGACAGTGTGAAGACTTCCTTTTCCTATCCTACCAAATGTTCAAAGTAAAATGCATAAATAAACTATCCATTGAAAAATTTCCTCCACACATGATCGACCCTCCACCCATGCTTGAACCTCTGCCACCTAAACAAAACAATGTTGAGCCTAAAACCTTTCCAACAAACCAAGACCCATCCATGAAAAAATTCTTACCTGTTTCCTACAAGAGAGCTAGAGAAAACCAAACAAGTCCTAATCTACGTCCTAAGGAAATTTATAAAGACAAAGAGAAAGTGGTTGAAAAACCTTCCATGGTTTCTACACAAAAAAAATTTGAAAACCGTAATAAAAGGAACCACAATGATAGAGAGCATATGAATAGGCATCGTCCTATTGCTCAAAAGATGAGTGGTGAGAACAACATTGAAAATCAAAATCCAAACTTGATAGAAGCAATAAATGATGGGCCTCCTCTCTTACCAAAGATTGTAAATTCTACCCAACAAGGACCAGAACCTTCTATGGACATTATCATTCATCCTCCTATTGTGGTTAACTTGGATGACAATGAGGAAACAACTAAAATCAATGAGGAAGTGCATAATGAGTTCAATTTTCTATTCTCCTTTTCCATGAGCTTAAATGATAACAACCATGATGATCCTACTAAACCAAGAGATTCACCATGTGTTGAGCCTTGTGATTATCCTATTACATCACTTGATGTGATCCCTCTCACTAGTGATTTGCATTCCACATATACTGAACAAGACTAGGATGCAGATGACCTTCTGGATGGTTTATCTACATGTGCCTTACATTTTCTTTTCAATTTTTCTTACATGTGTGTATTATGATCCCCCATGATGTTTCTCTCTCTTTGTGCATTCCTCTATTTGTACCTTCATTCTTCTCTATGTCGTAAGTTTTTTTCCTTTTCTTTTATCTTTTCTTTTCCTTTCATTTTTGTCTTGTTTTTTCCTTTTGGGGATGACACAAGGCATAGAGACACCCTATTTCTCTGCAATGTTGAACCAAAAATATTTTCCTTTGTTTTCAATCTCTTTGTGTCATTCTTCTAGTTCTATTTGCATTTCGGGAATGATGACAGTTTCAAGCCCTCTAATATTACTATAGCAAAGATAGATATTGACCTTGAATCCATAGATCCCTTATGTGTTTCTAGGGGCCAAACCTCTTTTCCTTTTCATCTTTTGGCTACTTTAAAGTAATTGCTCACAATATGTTGTTAGGAATTTGTTTAAAGTGGGGGCCTACATTGGCATTATTTTGGCATGATTTCATTTGTATTTTCCATGCTCCTTGATGTGATTTTCTTACTTAATACGATGTGTTTTCCTCTTTGTGGTGACATTGGGAGTAATTTACTTCAAGAGTGTGATCCATCATAGCATATTACATTCCTCTTAGTGGTGATGTGACACACTACATTCCCTAAGTTGTGAATCTTTTATTCTTTCATTGGTCCTTTCTTGGAGACATTTGGAATAATATCCCCTAAGATTAAGACCTCGCATCAACTAAACAAAATCCCTTTGAAATTTCTTGTTGCTTTCCATTTTCTCTTTTTGTACCTTATTAAACTCATGGAGGTATGGATTTTATATGGTCCCCTTGGGGTTCACCTAGTGAACAACCAACTTCACTAGCCCTTGTGAGAATTCATTTTTGTACCTTATTAAAGCCATGGAGGTATGGCTCTAATATGGTCCCCCTAGGGCTCACGTAGTACACAACTAGTTCCCACTAGCCGTTATGAGCATGCACTTTTATTTGTATAGTGTACAAAACATTCCACTTGTAAACCCTCTTCAAGCCTAGACCTAGTCCACTATGTTGGATAAGTAGTTGAAGCTTGATCTGTTGCAGCTCTTTTCCTCTTGCCTTTTTCCTATCTTTGATGGTGTATGTTTGTGATCTGATTTTGGCTTCATATATCATCCAAAAGTGTATTTATTTGTGCCTATGTTGGTCTGTCATGGGATCTTGATCATCCCTCTTGATCATTATCAAACTATCTTACTAGTATTTGTTCATTTGAACCCCTCTTGATTGCGTGGTTGGCTACTTTAGTGTGATTTTGAAGCAAGTTCATCCTCTCACTAAAGTGGGGGCTAAATGTAGTGTAGTAAAATACATACGCTTGCATTTTCACACTTGTTTGGGCCCACCTTTCTTTATTTATCCTTCTTTATGGCTTAATTGGTCCTATTTTGTGTCCACAAGCCCTATGAATTGCATCTTTTTCTGGATAATCTCAACATTCTCCAAGACATAAATGATAATCCTAATGATTTTGATCTATGTGTCCCTGATTTCTATTTAGGACTAAAACACCACCTAGGGAATATTTTTCCCCCAAGGTCTCGGGATCTTGATTTTGATGCATGTTAATCGGGCCCCTTTTGGTTTATGTGCCCCAAGTTTCATCACTTGGGACTAAGATGCCACCTAGGACATCTTAGTCCTCCTTGAGTCATTTTTGGGATTTAAATTCAAATTCTAGTAGGATTGAGCCTCCTTCATTTAATGAATTCATATGTCATCTTGTTGTGATATAATTTCAAGATATTATACATAGATAAGTGTAAATACAAGGTTCATAAATTCATTTCTATCCAAGTCTTTTGTTAGAGCATTCACTATAGTCAAATTGAGTTCACAAGAGCATTCAAGAGTAATTCGTCAAGCATTTGGAGTCATCATCAAGATTCAAGCATCATATCAAAGATCTTCTTTCATCATGTGTTTTGTTGTGCTAACATTTGTGATGTAGGGTTTTGATTAGAGCAAACAAGAAATTAAGGATCTATCAAGCATTTCAAGATCCATATCCATTTCACACAAGATTGTATACTTTACAAGGGTTTGGTGAGTTGTAGCATTGCATGTTGTTCATTCACCATTTCCTTCATTACTTTATTTCATTTCAAGGTTTAATTACCAATAAAGGGTTTGACCAAGGAAAACGCCCATTCATTAACAATCAAAAAGTTTTTCTCATCTTGCATATTTGTGTTTGCAAATATAGGTTGAAGACTTGAAGATCATTTGGAATGAAAAGTTGTAAAATTTGAAAAGTTGCGTTACAAAGTTTTCATCTTCACAAAACCTCACGTACAAGTCAAATTTGGAAGTTTTAGAGCTTGAGATCCTAGAAGAAGCAAGTGCAAACCTTGGAGCTCAAGGCCACTTTTGGAGTTCTTAGAAATTCAGAGTGGGACTAATATTGCACCTTGGGCATCTTAGTCCTCCCAATTATATTTTTTAGAGACTCCTTCAGATGTAGTTCCCACACCCGAAGATTCTACATTTTCCTCAAAAAATAGCAATGAGACTAATACACCATTTTGGGCATCTTAGTCCTTCAAGACATGTTGTCACGGCTTCTTTATAGTTCTGGAATCCTCATAGTATCTCCAGACTTCCTACACACATCATATCTCCTTGTATCTATTTTCATTATTTACATACCTCATTTAGCTTGCATAACTAGGGTTTGTAGGTTGAATGTTCATTTATATTTTCTAAGCATTTTCTTAGTGGTGAACCCCTTTAAGTCTAAATGAACCCTTCCTAGTTCTTCCTAATTGTGAATTGACTCACCTTGTGAGGTTGTTAGTCAATCCAAATAGGATTCCTAGGATATAATTGAATGACCTAGATAGAATAGGAAGACACCCACTTCCTCATTTTATTTATGATTTAAAGAATAATTAAAAATCCATCATAAAACTACACAAATACATGTATATATGAAAGAGATCATTACAATCTTTAGAATACATTATAATGCTAACATATTCATTGTAGTTTAAAAAATTGTACTCCCTTCTTTGAGATAGTATAATTTCACACTTAGTTTGGACCTATTTTAGTACCCTTGCATTCATGTCCCTTAAATCATAATTAATAGGCCCATAAGATCCTTTATTATGTATCCTAAGGCTTATTTCAACTAAAATCCTGATAAATTCAATAAAAACATCTAATATTCTAACTCCCTAACATTCCCTCACCCTTAAAATGTAGGGTGGGATCCATATGCCACCTTGGGCATATGAGTCTACCTAGGTGGGACCCATATGCCACCTTGGGAATATGACCCCCCTAGGTGGGACTCATACACCAACTATTGTGTATCATCCCCCCTAGGTGGGACCCATATGCCACCTTGAGCGTATGATTCCCGTTTGGGGCCTTTTAGGGTTTGAGTGCAAAATTAAAGTATTTCTAATTCAAATTTCACAAATATCAAAATTTGGGATCTAATAAACATTAAATTAGATGGGATGCCTATAAAATATCTCACAGTCATTTTTGACATTAAGAACTATAGAGAACAAAAAAACTGATCAAGAAAGCAAGAGATTCAAATTCAAGAGCAAGGAGCAAGCAAAGTTGAAGTCTTGGAGCAACATTATAGTGTTTTTATAGGTCTTCTAGCTTACTTTCATTTTAAGATATAGCATTGCCAAATATTGATGATGGTTTCCTATGGAGGATCATGATGGATTCTAGGTTGGGGATATGCAACTAGCCATTGATCGAAGCTTAATGACTTGTTTCCTAAGTGATTCCATCTTCCATTATCATTCTATGTTCTACCTAAACGAAGATACATGTATTCTTATGGCTTGTTAAGGTGATTGGAGATCTCCCAAAGTGAGTCATCATCATTTTCATGTCTCATTTATGCATCCTATTCTAACACATTAGAGGAGGGTTTTATTATAGCTCTCATAATCTTAGGCACTTTATTTAAGATTAGAGCCTTCACACACATTTTCATTTAATATCTATAATTTCTATCAAGCTTCAATTACCAAACTAGGGGTTTGACCAAGGCAAACCCCCATAAGAAAATGAACACAACATTTTGTTTTGTATACTTTTAGTAGGTTCGGATCCAAAAGTTAATTTTGAAAGACATAGGAAGGAAATGTAGAAATAGCAAAACAACTTGAGATTCTGCTCTTTTGGAAAGGAGTATCAGGACTAAATCACCCTTCTAGGCATGTGAGTCCCAATATACACCTTTTATTAGTTTTTTGTAGATCTTGATTTGTCACCAGAAGATTCCAAATCTTTCCCAGATTCTTATAGTAGGAATAAATTGCCTAGCCTAGTGTATGAGTCCCAGTGCACTTCAAAAAGTAGAATTTTAGAGTTGCAGATCTTGTTTTGAATCCATCGGTTTACCAAATTATTTTATGTCTAATTTTTATTTGTTCATTTGATTTTATGCTCTTAAGTTTATAGGGCTTAGTGCATTAGAGTTTTTATTTATCCTTTGAAGCTTTACTTTAATGGTGAACCCCTATTTAATCAAACCCAAGGAAGCCTCCTATTAGCCCCCTTCCTCAATTGAGTCACTTGGTTGATGTATCTAGGGTCTGCTAATGAACTAAAGTTTTTAAATAGGTCCCCAAAGTTGTCCATCTCCTAAAAGGTGGACACACCTTATTTTCCTTTGGTTCATTTTTGTGAACCTGACCTTTGGACCCTTGAATTTATTATTTGTAGAAAATTGTAGTCCTAGATCTAGGTTGCATTAACTTTGCATTGGATTTGAATTAGTTGAATTTCATTTAGGACTTAAATATTGCATTAGTGAAAAGTGCATATAGGTTGCATTTTTGCATCTTGCATCATTTAATTTGATTGGACACTTGTACTTCCAAACAATGATTTGAGCATACAATCTAGTAATCTTAACATCAACTCATATTTTTCTAAATTTGGGTTAACAACCCTAATCTAGGACTCATTCGTCCACCTGGGTGATTTAGTCCCTGTATTGGTTATTTTCCCAAATTTTTGGCAATTCTATGTCACTTGTTTTTCACTATTTGAACATTCTAGAAACCCTAAATTGGGACCCATCTAGGAAATTTAGTCACAAATTAGGTTTTAATCTACATTTATAGCATTTAAAACTTTATTTGTGTACTTTTGTTTCTTGTTATTAGATCTATGTTTCAATTTTTTGAGATCCTACTTCATTAATTTCATTAGACCTAGCTTAATTTGATTTCATTTCAAGTACATGTTAGATTATTGCACTTTTATTTCATTTCTAGCATTACCTGTCATAGTTTGATAGGATTAGATTACATTTGGAATTCATTATAGAACATAATCAAAACAAAATCAAAACCAAAATAACCATAAATCGATGAGCCCCTTGGAGAAAGCATAGGTATTTGAGTATGTCAAATCTCTTTTTCCAAGTTAAATTATCCTTCAATCCCCTTAGTAGTGATGAATTTTTACATGTTAGATGAAGGCCTTGAGGATTTCATCTCACAAGGTTCATCCACTAGGGCTTGTTATCCAACATCAAATCATCCTTTATCCACCCTCAAACCAATTTCAAAATCAAAACAAACACATCCTCATCCTTGAACCACCTAAGAATAATGTTTCAAATCAATCCAATTATAGTCGTATTTCTCATACATATAACACTAGAAACAATCCACAACCAAGAAAAATAGCTTCAACATCCATCCCTTTTCCTCAACCCATCTTTCCTAGTGCACCTCATTTTCCTTCGCATAGTGGGAAGGAGTGTGATCTCGTTGAACAACTAAAGAGTACTCTTGCAAATTTATCCCTATGGGATCTAATTCAAACCTCACCTAGTTATCATACTATGCTTCAAATATCCTTGCAACAAGTTGTGGTTCCCTCTAGTGCAAATCCAAGTGTTGTGGAAAATATAATTCAATGAATGAATGTGGTTAACATTTACATTACCTTTCACAAAATTGAGTTACCTCCATTGGAAGTGAGAAAGCAAAATGATGCCTTCATGATAATAGTTATCTTCAATAGAACAAGGATAATGAGAAACCTTGTTGAAAATGGCTCGACTCTTAATGTGTGTAGTGTAACCCTTTTGGATAAACTTGGCATAGATAAGTCAAAAGTTGAACCTAATTCCTTATTGATTCAAGGATTTGATAATATAGGAGAGAAACCACTTGGGTTGATCACTTTGCCTATTATTGTTGGAAAGGCTACATTAGTACAAACTCCTATCCATGTTATGCCTCATGATCTTGCGTACAATATCATTTTACGATGACCTTGGAATCTTGAGATGCATGTAGTGCGTTCAACTCTTCACCATATAATGATGTATGTCTATAATAATAAAGTGTACCAAATTGAAATAGATCCCAAGCTCGAAATTTGCTTACAAATTGAAAAAGGAACAAAAAATTCTCTAAAGACATTAATCCCAACTTCAAAGATAGAACATATGAAAGAAGAGAAAAAAGAGATGGAAAAAGTGTCAAAGTTACTGGAAGATGATTGGGGCTCCTTAGATTTCACACCAAAATTTATGGGAGGATACAAAATCACAAAAAATTAAATTAACAAGAAAAATAAACCAATGGTAATGTGAACGTAGAGTTAAGAAGAAAGCTCACAAGCATATAATTCATCTACTCTAGAAAAGGACACAAGCTATACAAAAAAATTTGATGAGATAGATTACCAAGAACCACCAAACCTAAAATAAATGGAGAAACTTTATGGAAGAGGTTATGAGCTTATGAAACAACTTGTCTATAGTGGAAAAGAATGTGGAAGGAAAGAGAAAGGAATTTTTGTTCTTATAGAGCCTAACACACAAGAAACGAAAAGTGGTTTGGGGTATTTTCCTTCTAAGATAACACAAGCAATGAAAATACCCTCACTAAACATCAACACTATCTTGTGTAACCCTAATAAAACAACTCACTTTGAAGCATCTTGAATTGATTGATATAACTTGTGAAGAATCATTGGAATACTTTGAAGATGATGAAGCCTTGAAAGAAATGTTATGAGTTTATGACAAGCCATTTACTCCTCTTAAAAATAAATGAGTTACATGTGTTGTGATTATTACTAAGCAAGAAGACTAAGAGAAGAAAAGTAATGAGAATGAAAAGGACAAAGAAGAATACAATCCTAAAATTTTGAAACAAAGTGCACTTCCTTTGGGAGAAACAATAAACATACCAATGGATACAAATAACAAGGAGAAAGTGATTAAAATGGGAAATTTCATTGATGAATAAGAACAACAATACCATGCAACTTTACTTCATGGCTTTCCCAAAAATAATTCTTAGACTTATTCGGATATGCCAGGAATTGATGCTAAGATAGTGACACACAACATAGTCCTTGTGGAGGATTCTAAACCAGTCAGACAAAAGATATGAAAGATGAATCCTAAGATAGCATTATTAATTAATGTTGAGATTGATAAACTCCTTTAAGCTGGTTTTATATGACTTATAAATTATTCTCCTTGGATCTGGGTATGTGCAGGATCATGATGGGCCAAAAAGTGGCGATATGTAGGCCAAATGATGGTCCATGTGGCTAATGACTTTTTTTTTACCCAAAATTGATGAAACAAAAAAGGTTTTTAGAGGAGATTCTCAGATTTCTAATAATATAAATAATGCTTTACTTTGAATTTAGTAAATAATTATTATTCATTTCCTATTAGAATTATGAATAAAGTCCCGATTGATAGGTTGATTGAAAAACATCTATAACTTTCAAATGGTATCACATTTTTTGAATCTAAAACATGTGTCACATTCCATGCTTTGCATACTATAGGATTAAAAAAGAAAAAAAATAATTCATGACTTTTTTACCAAGTTAAGGTGGTTAGACAGACGAGCTTTTATATTTTTTAAAAGTTGTAAAAAAATAAAAATTAATTATTTACTTGGAAAAAAATTATAAAAAAAATTGCATCACATCAGGACATGAGTCCTCTACTTATATCTAAAATCTTATAAAAAAATATTATCATTTTATTGTGGTTAGGGTGGTCAGACTGACACCTACTTCTTATTTTTACGCTGAAATTTAAATACTACTACATTGAAATTTCAAATTTTCACCAAATAGATTTAAAAAGTAAAATAAAGGTCTTGTAGTTTAGAAACTGCATTCAATTTGCTACAGATTCTATTTTTACATTTTTTTGAAATAATATAGATAACTTATTCAAATTTTTATGTCAAGTTCTCTAACTCTGATTTTTTGTCTTTTTATTGCCACTTAAGGGCTTGTTTTTTCCATGATAATCCTGCACATACCCATCTCAAACATTGTTGTAGTTGTAATACCTTATAATCATTTTAGGATGTGTACAGAATTTCATGTTTTGAATAAAGAATCTTTAAATGATGATTTTTGCCTTCCTAATATTGACATGATAGTAGATTCGATTGTAAGACATGCTTTGTTGTCATTCATGGGTAGATTTTCTAGATATAATCATTTTTTTATTAACCCTCAAGATCAATACAAAATTTTTTTTACTATAGCTTGGGGAAAATTTTGGTGGGTAGTCATGCCTTTTGGATTAAAGAACATAGGTGCAACATATTAGAGAGCTACGACATTGATATTTCATGATTACATACATAAGATTTTGGAAGATTATGTTGATGATACTCTAGCCAAATCTTTAACTACACAAGACCATGTTTATATCCTTTGAAAAATGTTTGAAAGAATGTGAAAATGTAATATGAGATTAAACCCAAAAAAATGTGTCTTTGGTGTAGATAGTGGAGTTTTTTTTAGGTTTTATAATATCTCATAGAGGTATTGAGGTGGACACAAAGAAAATCGACACTATCATTAACATGCCACCTCCTATAAATATTTCTCAATTGTGCACTTTACAAGGAAGAATTTAGGCTATCCATCATTTTGCAGCATTCTTAGTAGACCAAACAATACCCTTTACGCAGATCCTTAAGAAAGAGGTTCGGTTTAATTAGAATGACGATTGTAAACAAGATTTTGAGAGTTTGAAAGATTATCTTGCTACTCCACTTGTTTTGCAACCCTCTATGGAAAACAAACCATTTATCCTTTATATAGAAGCATCATCCCAAGCTCTCATACCATTGTTGGCTCAACAAGATGATAGTGGTAAAGAAAATCCTATTTATTACATTAGCCAGACTTTGATTGATTATGAGACACGATATACAATGATAGAATAACAATTTTTGGCTCTCATATTAACTACTAGTAAATTGATACATTACTTACTAAATGCTGAAATTCATGTGATGACAAAATTTGATCCTTTAAAACACCTTTTCACTAAAATAGACTTATCGAGATGCTTAGAAATGGGTTATGTTGTTAACTGAGTTTGATCTAAAAAATTTCTCTTAGAAGGCAATCAAAGGACAAGCTTTGACTGGCCAATTAGATGATGCTCACTCTATCCTCACATTACCTAATATAGACTCATTCCCTAATGAAAATGTGTTGACTATCCTAGAAGACAAAGAAACATGGGAATTGTACTTTGATAGCTCTAATTGTAGAGATAGCTCTAGTGCAAGGGTTATACTAATCCTGCCTATAGGAAATCCTATTCCCTTCTCTTACTACTTAAACTTCCTATCCACAAACAACACAGTAGAGTATGAATCTTTAATTGTTGGAATATGCATTGCTTTTACTCTGGGAGCTCGAAGTATTAAGATATTTTGTGATTCTCAATTAGTCATTAAGAAAATAAATGGATCATATCAAACAAAGCATGACAAATTATCAAAATATAAGGATCTCACAATGACTCTCTTAGACAACTTTTATTCATATACCATTTATAATATCCCATGAAAAGATAATCAACATGCAAATGCAATGGAAAGTGTGACTTCCCTTGAATCTCCTCAAGATCCTTCAACAATCTTCACATTTATTGTCCATAAAATTATGCAACCATCAATAGAAGATAAGGTCAAAGAATTTTTATTAACCACTAGGATAAGCTCTAGTGAATGGTACACACCAATATTTAATTATTTGAAAGAAGGTACCTTTCTTGGGCCAACAACTAAGAATATTCAAGCCCACCTTTGAACACTTGCATCTAGATATATAATCCTTGAAAATGTTTTGTATAAGAGGTCCTTTGATTATCTTTTGCTAAGATTCCTTAAACAATCCAAAATCTCTATAGCACTTGTGGAAGCTCATGCGAGTGCTTGTGGAGGCCATTTTGGAGGAAGATTGTTTGTTCAAAAGCTAATCCACATAGGATATGATTAGAGACATATGGAACAAGATTTGTTTGAGTATGTTAAGAAAAGTTACAAATGTTAAGAACATAGCAATTTGATTCATGATCCTACTTCTGAGTGTCATGCCCAGGTTTCTATTTGGCCATTCTCAGTATGGGGTCTGGATATAGATTGGGAAAATATCACCACCTTCTTCCATTGGACATACATTTATAAATATTGTAACAATTTTTTTCACAAAATGGGTAGAAGTCGTTCCCCTTCGTTAAACAACTGTTGATGTAATATTTCATTTCATATTGGAACACATTATTGCTTGGTTTAGACTTCCTTCCACTTTGGTTTTGGAAAATAGGAGACCATTTAAGAATAATGACGTGAAAAAGTTCTTAGAAATGTTTAACATACATCATTTTTCAACACCTTACTTCCCACAATCTAATGTTCAAGATGAATCAACTAATAATACTCTTGAGAAATTCCTAAGAAAAATAATAAGCAAACATAATAGGGATTGACACACGTAGTTAACATATGTGTTATGGCCTTAACATACTAGTATTAGAACATCAATTGAAAATAATCCTTATAACCTTGTGTATGGTACCGAGGCGATAATGCCACTAAAGTTAGAGATTCCTTCATTAAGAATCACTCTTCAAGGACTTATTGATGATAATACTTATAAAGAACAATGATTGCATTACCTTGAAATGCTTGATGAACAACACATTAACACTCTTGAGCATCTCCAAGCTTACTCTAGATTAATTTAACATAGTTATAATGATCATGTCATCTCTCATTCATTTAACAAAGGTCATTTGGTGTTATTTTGAGAATCAATGTAACATCAATGCCACCTCGAATGAAAAAGGAAAATTCTGCCCTAATTGGTTAGGACCTTACATAATTGATGAAATTTATGGTTCTAGAGCATACATGTTAATAGAGATGGATGGTACACCTCTTAAAGAACCTATTAATTCCACACATTTATGCTGGTACTATGTCTAACTTTCCTTTTTTAGTAGTGTGAATGTTGAAGTAGTGATGTTAGAGTTAGTAGATAATATGTTATCTTGTCTTGCATTCCTTCATTCTTGACAAACAATTATTTCATTATCTTGAATATTAAAGTAATTATTCAATTTATCTTTGGATTATTAATTTAGATTTCATATTATTCAAGTTAATCTTATATGTTGTGTTAGATTAGATCCTTATATACATTTAATGCTATACTATTAGACCATAGGTACATTTAATTTAGAATAACATACTCAATCAAAATATTGCATCTAAAGAAAACTAAGATAGTTTTAATTAGATCACATAAAAAATGTTAGATCATGAAGATATTTATTAAATAGTCTTACAAAGATTATTTCATAAATCACATTGTCATCTAACTTAAAACACATAAACATAAGGAATCAAATGTAAATAATCATAAATATATAAGAAAGTTTTATGTACATATCATCAAATATAGAATGCTATTGTGGCCTATGAATACCAGATCCCTTAGGACCTAGTGATTTGCTCCGTCGAGAGATAGTCGTACGTGATCAGGATCTACCCATGGATCCCAATGCATCTTGTAGGCCTTGTGCTTGTCAAACAGCCCTATCCTCCCATACGATAGCCTCCATGCGCTCTCGATCTATGTGGTCTCTCTTTGTCTACAGCTTGAAAACACTCCACATAGTCTCTCAAGCTTCACCAGATCTCGAGATGATCAAAGCTCATCATAGGTAGCCTATAGTACTAATAGCTCACCCATGGCTTAATCAACGTGCTTGATAGCGCTCTTGTATGCTCCTCTCAACCTCGTGAAAGGCTCAAATATATCTAGATGCTACTCCATGATTGGTGGGGGAATGTACTCTATACTAATAGCCTCATCTATAGGAACAGGAGGAACAATATCTATGACATCTCGTTGAAAGAGATCTTATAACTCTCTCACAAATACTACAAGATGGAAAGCATAAAGATAATTAGTACACATCATGATAAATGCATATATAAATGAAAAATAAGAACACAAGAATAATCATAAAAGAATAATGATAAAAATAAATAATGTTTCATCGCCTAACTCTCCTTCCTATTATGTAAGAGGTATAGAATATCTTATACCCTCTCCATGATCATAAGGGCTAGCACATTCTATTGTTGTTGAGTATGATGCAGTAACCTCGGTAGGAACTAAATCTCTCCATGCGGGGGAAACTGAACTCTCACTTTTTGTATCACTATCATCACTCATTAGCTGGCTCTCCTCCTCCTTTTCGTCATCCTCATCCTCATCCTTGGCCTCATCCTCCTCATCATATTCTAAGTCCTCCTCATCAAAATCCTCCTCTACCTCATCCACAAACAAATCTAAAGCCTTGATCTCCTCACCTCTCTTTTCCTCATCATCCATGTGATCTGGAAGAGGTCATGGATAGCCTATAGCTTGATCTATAGGAAAGACTAGAGTTAGTCATGTTGTGGCCCACCACTCCTCATATGCATTTGTAGCACCCATTTCATCAATGTTGGAGATTGGGGACATGTCGAGATCCTCATCAGCTTAATCATTAGACACAACATCATCGACTGTGAGTCATCTCATATCTCTAGGCCTACAGGAACTCTACAATGATTGTCTATAGAAATTCTATGGTTCTGGTGGAATATGTATCTATCCAAATTGCCTCATGACATGATCATAATAGAGGTCTCACTACATAATCATGCCTCCTTAGTAAAAATCAGTCCCTTTGTATCCTAATCAACTAGCATGTCTCATATAGCCACTATGGTATCAACTGGTAAGGTCTCCATAGGATCTCCTCCTGATCAAGATGGTTGAACTTGAATCTTTAGAATAGTAAATACCCATATTGCCATGCTTTCCTAAGTGGATATCCAAAGTAGCATGGGTAGACCATAGCACCAGCAATAGGAAATTCTATTGGTTTGGTACATGTGATATGCTCTATGCACCAAACCTATAATAGTGTACAATGAACCATATTGTCAACCTCCTGATAAGCGAACCATCCCAAGTTATAATAGAGATGTGCTAGCATACTATGACCCCATGCATAGACAATCTTGTGTTGCTCCATCTCCCTAATCATGTGTACTAGCCCTCCATCTAGGTGTGATCCCCAACCATCTGGGACTAGTACTAGTGTTGTAGTCATAATCATGATCCACCTAAGGAGTGGTGATCATGCATGAAGTATCCACCTCAACTCAATATATTTCCCTACAATCCTCTCCCAAATTTGACCTCCATGATAGTACTAAATGTCTACCCACATCTCTCAATAGGATCAATCCTTTGTAAAATGTATAGTCTCACCTTAGACAAGGATCTAAAGAATGTGATGCACATCCTCTAGTGTGATGCTCATATCACCGGTGGGTAGATGAAAGGTGCATGTATCTAAATCCCATGTCTTAGCTAATACAATAAGCATGGCATCATGGTATCTCATGAGTGGCATGAGATATGTGCAATATGTTCCTGTGTATTGTAATATATCCCTATCTTCCTTTGAAAGCACTGTGTCGAGCTCTCGTAGGTGACATAACAACCTATCAATGAGATTTTTTTGAGATCAAGGAGGAACCTAATAAAAAATTAAAAATATCACCTATAAGCATCCTAAATATTTTAAATCTATACATCAACAATAAAAAAGTGTGCTAAAGTTACTCTAGGGTACTTTCTATGGGTCTTAGACACTTTATTTCTTTTTTGGGATAGTTTACAACAAAGTGGGACAGTTTGCGAAAAAGTGTGAAACTTTGCAAAAAAGTGGGACACTTTGCAAAAGTGTGGGATGCTTTGCGAAAAAAAGGGATGCTTTGCAACTTCTTTTTCCAGGGTCCTAAATCTATCTCGAAATACATACAAACATAAGATAAACGCATAAAAATGAATCAAAGGTAGAGAAGAATCTACTCAGAAAATGTTGTAGCTCACCCCATATAGGCTCTTGAGTCTTGGAGGCACGTATTGTTGTATGCTCAGAATCATCAATCACTTTAAATCAAAGTCAATCTGCGAAAAGGTAAAAGATAAAATGATCATAAAATAACTAACTTTGTATTTTGATATACTCTCAAATTAGGTCATCTACATGTTAAATTGGAAAACATACTTTTTCATTTAAATTAGCATATTGGGGGCTAGAGAAATCTATTTTTGACATCATTTTTTGCATTGGATTTGTAATTCCACTCTCGATCTCATCAAATGTCTATCACTATGTGGTATGGTACTTGGAAATACCCTATGATATGACTTGTGCAATTCGATGCGGCTAGATTGCTACCTTGATTCCACCTCCATAAAGCAAGGTGAATCAATGTGAGGCATACATCTACACTCAAATTTTATTTCTTGAATAAGTTAGATAAGAAGATTTTTTAATGACTAACGAATTGGTTTTGTAGGATGTGGTTCTAAAAATTGTAGTTTTGTAGATAACTACAATGGGGGTTTCATTCTCCCATATTTGTGAATAAATCTATATGAGTATCCTTTTATGAGATAAATTTTAATTTTTTAAGTAATTTAGCTTGCATATGCATGTAGTGTCATATGGGCAATAAAGTAGGGGCTAAATGTAGTATAGAAAATTGTAGTCCCTTCTTGGAGATAGTACAACTTCACACTTAGTTTGGACCTATTTGAGTACCTCTGCACTCATGTCCCTTACATCATGATTAATAGGCCCCTAAGAGCCTTTATTATGTATCCCAAGGCTTATTTCAACCAAAATCCTAACAAATTCAATAAAAACATCTAATATTCTAACCCCCCAACATTCCATCACTTTGAAAATCTAGGGTTGGACCCATATGCCACCTTGGCATATGAGTCCCACTAGGTGGGACCCATATGCCACCTTGGGTTTATGAGTCCTATTTGGGGACTTTTTAGGGTTTGAGCATGATTAGTGGAAAATTTATTGCTCTCCCTCCTTGGGTTTAGGACCTAGAAGGGAATTTTTCACAAACTTTCACTCAAGAACAAACCCTTGAGATCTCAATGTAGAGGAAAGAGATATTGCAAGAAGGTTGTTCTAGGGGCTAAATTTGATCTAATAAGGCCTTCACCATAAAGTTTAGAATTGGAAAATAAAATGAAAAAAAAGATGCAATACTAAACCCTAATTTAATGTAATACACTATGAAATGCCTTAGAAAAGTGAATGAAATAAAACCAAAAACTGTAGAAAGGAAGGCATGCACCTGGAAATTTAGAGATGACTAGATAGAGGTCTGGAACACTAAATTTTATAAATTTAAGCTTGACTAGGACTCATTTTCCAAGTTGGTAAAATCAGTCAAAAAACTAGGTTTTTGTGTGGGAATACAAATGTACCAAATGGGTATCTGAATCTTCAAAAATATGAATTTTGACTGGAAATGGGACTCATTCGCGGCCATAAGTGGTGAATAAGTCTAGTTAGGCTTCTCTAAATATTTAAAGTTTGATCCTACTCTTTTCTGTCTACTTTTTTCTCCAAGATTGATTTTTGGATCCGAAACCTCGATATACAACCTGTAGGTGATCTCCAATGTTATCCAATGCTTGATGACAACTTTTAAAAATTTGAATGATTTGACAAATTTTCTCCAATATTTCTCCTTAGGAAATCTACAACCTAGACCTACAAATCACACACAAAGGAGAGGGAAAAATGTTGTTGGGTTAGTGGATATGGGTTTCCTTTGGTCAAACCCCTTGTTGGTCGTTAAACCTTGAAATAGAATGAAATATGAATGGAGAATGATGAATGAACAAGATAAGATGGTGCAACTCACCAAACCATAGCACTAAGATTCTACAAACATGTATGAAATGGATCCAATGGATGTAGATCTTGACTATTGAATTGAACACTCGCTTGAATCATAAAATCCTACATCATAATTGTTATCTCAAAACCAAACATGATGCATGAAGTCTTTGGCATGATGATTGATTCTTGAGTAATGCTCTATAATGCTTGATAATATTCCCTCGAATTCTCTTGTGGACTCAATTATTCTAGTATGAATGCTCTCACAAAAGTATTAGGTGAAAATGAGTGAAAGAACCTTGTATTTATACTCAAATATGCAAGAATTCTTGAGATTACAACTCTACAAGCTGACATTAGATCTAAGAGAATAAAATACCACTAGAAATTTGAATTAATTTGGATTTTGGGCTACACGTAACTCATTCACCCAAGGTGTTGAATGAGTCCCATTAGGCATAATGTATGGGACCAAAATCAAAAAGTGCTTAGAAAGGAGTGAAAATAGGTTCTAGACCCAAAAATCTAGGTGGAACTCATTCGCCAAAGGTGCAGAATAAGTATTAGATCACTAAATATGGTCCATTAAAGCTTGAAACACCTGAATTATGATTGGATGTTAATTTGTGTTGGGATCATCCTTAAAAATATGCATTAAATGAGGTTTGTGGATGCAAAATAGGGCCAATTAAAGCATAAGAAAGCACAATTATTAGTGACCAGCGTAGAAAAGTGTGAAAGTGTGTTACAAAACTCTAGAACACTTCAAAATAAGGAAAGATTAAGATTAAAAAGAGGTTTATTAGATTCATTTAATTAATGAAACCTTTAAAAACTATGAAAGTGTGTTACAACACTTCACAACACTTTAGCAAGGTACCATTTAAATCCATTAGTTTACAAGAGCCCAAGACCTAATGTGAACGTGTCAACCACATTACAACACTAAATAAAGGAATCATTAAGTTCAATTCCACAAGGAGGGCCCAAACAAGTGTGAAAATGTCCCCGATGACATTTTTTGACACTACATTTAGGCCCCACTTTAGTGAGAGGATAAACTTGCTTTAAAATCACACTAAAGTAGACATTGAAGAGGGGTCCAAGTGCACTTATGTGGATGAAAAAAGATGAAAAATATCAAAGGAGGTGGCCAAGCCTAGGTATGTACAAGATCATCATGCAAAAAATAGGCTTTTAAGTGGCAAAAATTTCAGAAAAATTAGAGTTGGGCAAATTGCCGTAAAAATTTGAATAATTTATCTATATTATTTTAAAAATATGTAAGAATAGAATCTCTAGAAAATTGAATTTTGTTTCTAAACTACTAGGTTTATTTTAAAAAATAAAAATCTATTTGGTGAAAATTTGAAATTTCAATGTAGTAGTAATTAAATTTCAGGGAAAAAATAAGAAGTAGGTGTTTGTCTGACCACCCTAACCACAATAAAATGATAATATTTTTTTATAATATTTTAGATATAAGTAGAGGATGCAGATCCCAATGTGATGCAAATTTTTTTTTATTTTTTTCCAAGTAAATAATTAATTATGAATTTTTTATTACAAATTTTTAAAAATATTAAAAACTCGTATGTCTGACCACCTTAACTTGGTCAAAACTTTATGAAATTCATTTTTTATTTATTTCTAATCCTATAGTATGCAAATAATAGAATGTGACACATGTTTTGGATTCAAAAAATGTGATACTATTTGAAAGTTATAGATGTTTTTCAATCGACTTTTCAATCAAGACTTTATTTGTAATTCAAATAGAAAATGAATAATAATTATTTATTAAATTCAAAGTAAAGAATAATTTATATTTGTGGAAAGCTGAGAATCTCCTTTAAAAACACTTTTGTTTCATCAATTTTGGGTAAAAAAAAATTCATCAGGCACATACCCATCATATCGCCACTTTTTAGCCCATCATGATCTTGAACATACCCGCCCCTAGAATCTGAGATCCTTCATGAAACCAACATGAGCACAAAGGGACATGCACAAGGTGTGAGAGTTGCAGCAAAAAAAGATACACAAACATAAAATGCCAAAGATATAAATAAGAAAATAATAAGATTGGTGGATCTAGCTTTGACAAAAATGTGCTCACTTTGGGGCCATGGAACTTTAGGTCATCCACGGGGTGAGTATCCACAATATCCTCACTATGGGGCCATAGAATTTCAGGTCATCCATGGGGTGAGTAATCTAAAGAGGTGAGACACACAATTTATATGTTCCCACATACGTGAGTGTTAAGGGAAGTCATGCCTCCATTCGACTCCCATACAACTAAACGACAGCTATACCTCCTGATAACTTTGATAAGGTGCCACAGAATAATGATCTTCAAGCTTCATGAGACAAGAAAAACTTTCTATGCTTGGAGCGCATGAGAAAATGAACTTTGAGCTTCATGAGGAAAGAAAAAATTTGTATACTTGGAACTCTTGAACAAAAAATATGGCTCCACATGTATGCAAAGTGTGTTATGCAAGGTGGCCATATAATAGATGTTGTAAATGCAAAATAGTGCAAGGTACATTCGAAGGGGTTTTTCTTAGTTCATGCAAGGTCTCTTCTTAGGTAACATTGTGCCTAATGTCTCCAAGAGGGGACAAGTCAAAGAAATATCATGCTCTCAGAGGGAATCAAACCCAATCACACCACCAAGAAAAAGGACACATCACAAGAAGAAAGAAATCACACAATGGAACATGGGTGTCAATGTATGCCCCCACTTTGCTAACACCATTACAGTGAGAAATTGCTTTAAAGTAGAAGAAAACTTGAGAGGTTTTTCAAAAATCCCTATGCCAAGTCATATGATTCTAAATCGAACTACATCATGAATACGTATATCACATGCGAGCCAACTTAAGGCATGTCATCCACATCCCAAGATTTCTCTTATATGTACATGAAAGGTGATCGACTAGTAAAACGAGACAAGGACAAGTGACATACAAGGAAAAGGCTATCTAACCCCTTTCCCCCACTTAGTGTAGGACAAGGGTGAGATGATAAGAAACATGATAAAGTGAAAATTAGTATCAATTAGAGGAATTGGGTACTCCCTCATAAGGAAGAGCACCAAACTCGTTTAGATGTTGAATTTTATCACTTAAAGCCTTGCATTATTAGTAGCATATCCATGAACTCTATGATATGCACAAAATCAATTTTTGTAGTAGAATTTCTTTCATGTTCTTGGAAGGAGGGATATCAAAATATCTTGGAGGAGTCTCGACAAGATACATTCTTGATCCAAAGTAGAAGATCCTCCTTTATTTTGTGACAAAGATATCTCTTTCTTAGTAGAAGGTTTCATACCTACACAAGACTCTCTATATTGTGAATTTTTCTTCTCTTCTTTAAGGGAAGATGTAAAATCTACCGAATTCGAATCATAAGTGTTTTTTGTGATGACGTTGATGTTAAGTGAGGATTTATTTATTTGTTTTGTTTCTTGCAATGGATAAAAATCAAGACTAGTAGTGTCTTCGAGTTTAGGATGCACTACTATTAAAGTTGGGTTAGAGGAATATTTTATAAGAGTTTTGATATTAAGTGAAGGTTTTATTGATGGGTTGATTTATATGAAAGGACAATAACCAATTCCACTAGTTTTTTCTTGTGTGTGAGGCTCTATAGGTTCATAACCTCGTCCATAAATATTTTTCATTTCTTTAGGATTTGGTGGTTGCTTATAGTTAAGTTCATCAAATTTTGTTGTGTAGTTTGTTTTATTTTGTTCTAAAGTGGTTGAGGTGGATGCTTTTGAAGGGTCATATAATTTTTTATTTACATTACTGATTTTTCTTTTCCCTTTTCAGATTCTCTGTTTATGATCTTGTATTCTCCCATGAGTGTAGGTTCGAAATCCAAAGAACCCCAATCATCTTCTAATAGCTTCATGACATTTTTAATGTGTTTTTATTTTTATTTTTGTTGCATCGGTTCTACTTGTGTAGTTGGTGTTAATGTTTTCGAAGGATTCTTCTTCTTTCTCTCAATGTTCAATCAACTGTTTGGGTTAGGGTCATCTTCAAGTGTGCACACTTTGTTGTTTAAAATATACTTCATTTTATGATGAAGAGTAGAAGGCACCCCATTCATTGCATGAATCCACAGTCTGCCTAAAAGGAGGTTATATGAAAGATCATGATGCATAACAGGGATTGGTGTTTCTAATGTGGCCTCTCCAACTGCAATAGGTAAAGTGATCACACCCAACAGTTGCTTTCCCACATTGTCAAATCCATTGATGGATAAAGAGGTGGGTTGAATTTTTGATCTATCCACACCAAGCCTATCCAAAAGGGTCACACTACACACATTAAGGTATGAGCCATTGCTAACAAGGGCCTGATTTATACCTCTTCCCTTGTAGTGAACTATTAACATGAAAGCATCATTTTGTTTTTGCACTTCCAAACAGGGGACTTCAATTTGGTGGAAAATAATGTCAACATTTATTCCTTGAATCATGTCTGCTATGTCATTCAGGTTTGCACTAGAGGGAACCACAACTTGTGGGAAGGTTGTTTGAAGCATAGTTTGATAATTAGGTGAATTTTGAACTAGGTCCCATAGAGATATCTTTGCAGGAGTACTCTTAAGTTGTTTAAAAGGATCGTACTTGTTCCCACTATGTGAAGGAAAATGGGGAGGTCCAAGTAAGATAGGATTAGGCAGTGGGAGGGATGTTGGAGGTGTTTGTCTTGGTCATCGATTGTTTCTAGTGTTATATGCATGAGAAACAATGTTCATCTTAGGTGGGTAATGGATAAGTTCAAGTTTTATTTTATTTTGAGGTTTGTGTGAAGGTGGGTAAATGATTAGAGGATTCTTAGGATGTCCAATAGGATATGTAGGAGGCTCAATAGTCAAGGGGGCTTCTTGTTCATTTATAACCTCATCAGTCTTCATTTGATTTATTTATAATAAAGGGGAATCTAGAATAACCTTTTTACCATCACCTGGGGAAGCCACATTACTATTGTAGTCATTTTCTTACACCATGATATCCTCCCTAGGCGAAGAGTTGTTAGGAGAACTACAAACCAAATGTTCTTGAAATTAAATGATTGGTTCTTCCAAAATGACCTCATCACATGTAGGGGGATGGTCAATGGTTGAATTGTCTTGCTTAATAAGGTTTTCCCTAGGGGAAGAGGGACAACTAAGATTCTCATGATTTTCATTAATCAAAGTATCTACTTCACCACTAGGAGCGATACTATGAGTTTCATGATCATTTGTGAGTTCATTCCTTGGTTCCCTAATATCTTCCAAAATATGATAGGCAGGGGAAGGATCATAAAGAGGATTTTTATAGACCTTAAAGATATGATCATCTAACACCGGCTTATCATCATTTACAATATCATCCTCTTCCATTAACTCATTCTCACAAGAAAATGGAGAATGGAGGCTAGGTAAGGTGATGTTTAGAAATGTGCTTATGATTTCATTTTCTTGTCCTAAAATATATTCCCAAGGGGGAGGAGGAGAAGGAAAAGAAAAAATTTCATGATTCTCAATGATTGCATCTTCTTTCACTAAGATACATTCGTCTCTAAAAAGAGAGATATCGAGAGAAGAAAAATTACCCAATCATCATGATTATCTATGCTTGCAATCTCTTCTATCGCATCATCCCCACAAATAGGAGAGATAAGAGGGGGTGTAAGTTTAAGGAAAGCATCAAAATTTTCACTCTCTTGCACTAAGAGACTCTCATAACTAGGGAATGTATTGAATGAGTGACTAACATACTTATTGACTAAATTTTTCTCTGCAAAATTGGAAAATATTGAAACTAACATTTTTGAACAATAATATATGTAAAAATGGAAAGAGAATTTAAATGTAATGAAAAGATCTAGAATGAAATGCAATTTTTAGATTTCAAACAAGGTAATTTATTGATTACACTATACAATCATCTGAAAATGAAATGTTGCAAATGCAAATTTGGAATTAAGAAATTCATGAAATGGACCCATTTAAGCTAGATTTAGTGAAATAAATGAAACAAAAAGTCAGCCCTCTAAAATAGATAACCAATGGCAGCAAACAAAAGTGAAAAAAAAAGGTTTTAAATGTTGTTCAATGCAGTTTTAGATGTGCATTGGGATTGATTCACCTAAGATGGCGAATGAGTCCCAATGGGGATTTTTTCCAATTTTTTTAGAAATTTTCAATTTATTTTCATGCTTTTTAGTTTGTATAACCTGAAGACTAAATGAAAATGCAGATTTTATATAATTTTCAATAATTTGAGATGAAAAAATGCAACCTATATGCACTTTCACTAATGCAAAATTTAGAAACCCTAGATGCCAATTAACTAATGCAAACCTTAATGCAAAGTCAATGCAAGCTAGATCTAGGATGATGATGGACTCCAAATCAAAAAAGAAGGTATTCTAAATGAAGGTTCACTAAAATGATTACTTGAAAAATGGAAACTTTATGGTTTTGGAAATAGAACGTCACTTTTCTCCAACTAACATTCAAGGATAACCCTAGAGATCTCACCCCAATAGTGAAATAAAGGTAAGAGATCTACTAAGGGAATATCCTAGGATCTAATTATGAATTAGTGAGTTGTTCACCACCAATTTTAGACTTGGAAAAGACAATGAAAATAAAGATGCAATACTAAACCCTAATTAAATGTAATGCACAATGAAAGGCATTAGAAAAGTGAATGAAATGAAATACAAAATTGTAGAAAGGAAGGTGTGCACTTCGAAATTAAGAGATGAATGGATAGAGGTTTGGAGCACTAAAAATTCTAACTTTAAGACTAACTAGGAATCATTCACCAAGTTGGGCAAATCAATCCAAAAATTTGGTTTCTATGCGGGAATAGGAATTTGCCAAATGGGTATCTAAATCTTCAAAAATCTTAATTTTGACTAGAAATGGGACTCATTCACTAGAAGTGGTGAATTAGTCTAGTTAGGATTTTCCAAAACTTCAAAGTCTGATGCTACTCTTCTCTATCTACTTTTTTCTCCCTAATTAGTTTCTAGATATGAAACCTTTATTTGTAACCTGTAGGTGATCTCCAATGTTGTCCAAGGCTTGATGACAACTTTGAAAAATTTGAATGATTTGAAAAATTTTCTCCAATCTTGCTCCTTAAGAAATTTGCAACCTAAACCTGCAACTCACACACAATTGAGAGGAAAAAGTGTTGTTGGCTTAGTGGATAGGTATTTTCCCTGGTCAAACCCCTTGTTGGTAATTAAATCTTGAAATAGAATGAAATATGAATGGAGAATGATGAATAAACAAGATAATATGTTGTAACTCACCAAACCCTAGCAATAAAAGACTACAAACATGTATGAAATGACTCTAATGGATGTAGATCTTGAATCTTTCTTGAAGGTGATAGATCTTGAATTGAACACTTGCTTGAATCATGAAATCCTACATCACAATTGTTAGCTCAAAACCAAACATGATGCATGAAGTCTTTGGCATGATGATTGATGCTTGAAAAATGCTCTAGAATGCTTGGTAATTTTCCCTTGAATGCTCTTGTGAACTCAATTATGCTAGTATGAATGCTCTCACAAAATTATTAGGTGAAAATGAGTGAAAGAACCTTGTATTTATACTCAATTATGCAAGAATTATTGAAATTACAACACTACAATTCGACATCAAATCTAAGAGAATAAAATCCTACCAAAAATTTGAATTAGTTTTGATTTTGGGCCACATGGGACTCATTCACCCAAGGTGGTGAATGAGTCGCATTAGGCATAATGTATGGGACCAAAATTCAAAAGTCCTTAGAAAGGTGTTAAATCAGGTTTAGGACCCAAAATATCTAGGTGGGACTTATTCATGCAAGGTGGCGAATGAGTCCTAGATCACTAAATCTAGCCCATTTAAGCTAGAAATACCTGAATTATGATTGGATGTTGATTTGTGTCGGGATTATCCTAGAAAATATGCATCAAATGAGGCTTGTGGATGCAAAATAAGGCCAATTAAAGCATAAGAAAGGACAATTATTAATGACCAGCATAGAAAAGTGTTAAAGTGTGTTATGAAACTCTACACCACTTGAAAATAAGGCAAGATTAAGATTAAAAAGAGGCTTATTAGATTAAGTTAATTAATAAAACCTTAGAAAAGTGTGAAAGTGTGTTACAACACTTCACAACACTTTTGCAAGGTACCATTTAAATCCATTAGTTTACAAGTTCCCAAGACCTAATGTGAACTTCTCAACCACATTACAACACTAAATAAAGGCATCATTAAGTTCAATTCCACAAGGAGGGCCCAAATAAGTGTGGAAATGTCCCCGACGACATTTTTTGACATCAAAAAGTGAGAAATTAAATTTTTTTAATTCAAATTTCAGAAATGTCAGCATTTAGGATAAAATAAATGGTAAATTAGATGAGATTCCTATAAATCTTAGTCTGACACTCATTTTTGACATTAGGAACTAGAAAGAACAAGACAAGTGATCAAGTAATCAAGAGATTCACATTGAAGAGCATGGAGCAAGCAAAGTTGAAGTCTTCATGATATCAAAGAAAGATAATGATGTCTTCTGCCTTTGTAATTCTACAACAAAATCAAACTCATAATCATTCCTAACTTGATACTTAGGAAAAGAAGGCTAATTACCTCTATTCTGAGAATCTGAGAATCAGAAGGTCCCTTTGGTCGAGGTGGATTGTTATCTACATTTTGATTTGGTGGAACCATATTATTCGGAGGTGCAAATGTAGTGAATGGCCCCTTATTCTGATTTCTTAGAAAGTTACCACCCTTAGATTGGAAAGCTTGAGCATCATATACATCTTCTTCTGGCTCATTATCCCCTTGCATAGGGAATTGATATTTCTCTTCAATGGTTTCATAGGTCATGGCCGTGCTGACTGGCCCATTGTCATGATTGGAATTTCCTGCTGGAGGATGGGCATCAGCCTGTGCAATTTTCACAATTTTCTCCATTTCTGGGCAATTAACCTCAGAATATGCTGATGTATAATGCAACCTACACCAATTGGTCATAAAATTCAAATCAGCAACATTAGCAGTATGTGGTATTTCCTCACCTGCTTGATAATTATGAGGAACTCCCCTGTTATTAGGTCTGATGTTCCACTGCCTATTATTGTAGGTGTTGTTGAACCTTTGATATTATCCTCTATTTTGATTTTGATAATTTTTATTTGAGGAGTTCTGACCCTGGAAGTTCCTATTGGTATTCTGATTTTGGTTCTGATTAGAGAAATTGCCTTGATTATTATAACCTTCCTGATTGTTGTAATTCTGGTTTTGACTATGGGGAGGGTTTTTCCTGAGCTATGCCATGTCATTCAACATCTGAGAGAGCATCTTCTTGAGAGTCTCTACCTCACTTGTGAGTTGAATAGTTTGTTCATTCTGCACATTTTGGACTATGGCTGGGGAATGGACATGGGTTGATCCTCCCCCTTGTTGTTGTTGATGTTGAGGTTGATGGGAATGATCCTATATGCCATTACCAAAGAAAGGAACAGTAGGTGGAGCTTGTAACTCAAATGCAGGTCCATATTGGGAATAAGACATCCTAGGAATAGTATTCTATAACGATGGATTAGGCATCTGATAATTCATTGCAGGAAGAGCTGCTCCTAAACCTGCTAGTTGTAAACTTATCTGTTGTTGCAATTTGATAGCCAGATGGTAAATTTTAGACAAAGAGTCTATCTGATCAGGTTGATAAGTTATTTGTAAGAATAGGCCAATCAAAGGATCAACAACTCTTAAATATGCCTGTATGGCCATACCCTCTGGCACTAAGTAAGGCTCTTGTAGCCTACAATACATCCTTTGGAACCTAGTGTTGAACAAGGGTAGTGATTCATGATGGTCCTTTCTAATGGTGGAAAATTGGTGATACAATATGGTAGGGTCTACATAAACCCTAAAATGATTAATAAAAGCATTCTCTAAATCTGTCCAACCCAGAATAGATCCTTGGGGCAGATTTAGATACCAACTATATGCCATATCTCCTAAACAGTAGCGAAACAATCTACATACCACATCTTGGTGAGGAACCTAAGCTCATGTGCAAGCATCTTTGAATGTCTATATATGTTCCTCAACACTTCTTGATTCTCCATGCATGTATTTCAGATAGAACTTCTTTGGGTTCTTTGGTAAATCATGAAATCCCTCAGGAATAGTCCCTAACGGAGAGGGATTATTGACAAAGTAAGCCATCGGTGGGATTGGTTGGTTAGGTGGTCGTGATGCAGGCAGAATTGGAGGTGAAAAAGGCCTATTTCATGGTGGTGTGGGTGGATTTGGTGGAAAACTTGGTGGAGTAAGTGGCGGTGGTAACGTAGACATCTCTACCCTATGAGCATGGGGTCTAGGTCTAACCGGGGTTTTAAGTTCTTCAAATAGTTCAGGATTAGCAGAGGATCTGAGAACCCTTTTGTATCCCTTTGGTGAAAAAGATCTTCCGTGAGCTAGCTTTTCCTTTCAGGACCTCCCTCTAGTGCCAACTTCTGTTGATGGTTAAATTGACACAAACAACATTAAATTAGAATATTTCTACTCTATTTCTCCGAAAAAAGAAAGACAACATGTAGTAGCCTAACTCCCAAGGTCCTGGTAGTTGGTTCTCAACTGTCTGGTGTCACTCAATTGGATCATGCAACTATAATGTTCAAGGGGCCTATGCTGGTAAAAGATTCAAGCGATGACTCATCTTATCAAACTGTGTTTGGTAAATCAATGGGGTTTCAAACAAAATAAAAGGATGGATTAAAGGGTAAACCAGTAAGTATGAATCAAATTTATCTATCATCTAAACATATATCTTCCAATAATGAGTGTTCTTCCAATCAAATCAAGAAAACCATAAGATGACACAATCTATAGTGTAATCTATACCACTCCATACATTTTAGGTGCTTAATTAACTTCACAATCACACATCACAAATAGTTCAAGGACTTTCGAAACAATACACATTCATTCATCATCAAGATTATAGATCAACAGAATTTAATAATTTCAATTCAATGATAATCCAACAAGATAATCTTTAAATTTGGTTTCTTCTAATGACTTTCATCACATAAGAAACTATCATGCTTCAGCACAATCATTGGCATTCAAATGGATTATAAGTTATCAGCCTTATCAAGTAAAATAACTCAATGCAAACTCCATATTGCGTAAACCTGTAAATTCTATTAACTATCAAAGAATCAAGTACAAAATATCTCTGCAAAAACTCTACAAAATTCTATCTCCTAGTATTAGGTAAGCCAATTCTATTCTCAACTAGCTGACATTTACAATATGATACCCATTTGGTATTTATAGATATACAAAAAGTTCGAACTTCACTTCTATTTTAGGCTATCCACCTTTTTAGGAACAACAACTTTCTTGGAAACTTAGATCAATTTGATCTTGAGTTCTTACGTTAGACGTTCAGTTTAACTAAAAATAGAAGATAGAGGAGAAGTAAAGAAATCATGTGCCCCCAAGACTGTCAGTGTTGTATGCATGCAACATGCAAGGATTCATGCATGCAAAGCTAGATCTGCCATGAACTCATCATAGCTGGTGAAGACTTACTGTAAAGTATCCATATCTGGCCCATAAATCCAGTCATCTTCAAATTTGATCTAATCCAACTCGACTGCAGCAAACTCTTTCATACTTTTCACGTTTTTCAATTCTCTTCCTACAACTTTTACTTCCTCTTTAACGTCCATTAACCGATCCAAAATTGAATCTTCTCCATCATCCTCTTTTTACATGAGTCCTTAAAATCTTTCATTCCATTTTTGTTTAACCTGACTCAAGGGCATGCCATCTTTTGTCATTACATTCACATCTAGAATTATGGCCATGACTGCTTCCAACTCTTCCAATTGCTCAGTCAAATTATTAACTGCTTCCTGAATCTCATCCTTGTGTTTGCAAAAAAAGCCAGTCCTAAACCTGAGTATGTGAAAAGTCTTCTCCACAAAGTCTTTGTTATCATCCTCAAGTATAGATTGTTCTAAAAGAGTAGTTAGAGGCAATGCATTTACCTTTTCTAACTTTTCACTATACTCCTTATACTCTTCTTCTTGTTTTTCCAATACCTCAATGTATTGATACATCTCTTTTATTACTCCTTCTACCTCTTTGTAACCTTCAAATCCTTTTGTTAAAACCTCACCTACCTCTCGGTTCAATTTGTCTATCCCTTTGTCTACCATCTCCACCTTACCTCTAACTTGCACCAAATCATCTACCCCCTTTCTACTTAACAAAACTTGAGTCTCAATGGCTGCAACTTGTTGTGACCTTGGAGAGGAGACACTCTTCAAGAATGAATGCAACTGATCCAATTAAGCCTTAAGCTCATCCTTCTTTTGCTTGTCTTTTATCATTCTTGATTTAGTTGTTGAAGCCACTACATCAATTAAATTCATTTGCTGATTTAAAGTGGGTCTTCCCAAATTGATCATACTCAGCTGATAGTCTATTAGCTACATATCCTCTACCTCCTTTTCTATCATAGGCATTGCACATTCAGCAACTATCTCCCCTTTATCTATGAGTCTGGTAGAATGTAGAATTTTAGCCTTCTTCTTAGGCTTTTCTTGTTCAATTCCATTCATCATGTCCTCCCAATTGAGAGGTTGTGGAGGTGTTCTTGGCCTTTTGTGAAGATCCAATTTTAATAATGTAGGAGCAATTGGAGCAATAGTCATCATGGAAGAGGAACCAATGACTATCGAAGGTGGCTGAACATTTTCCTGAGGTTGAGAATCAACATTCACTTTCTCTTGTTGTTCCTGCAGTATATGCATTTGTACAAGCTTCTCAACCTCTTCTCTATCCTTCTATTCTTGTATTTTCTTATCTTCCTCTTCTTTCCTCAACCTCTCTTCCTCCAACTGATTTCTCTCTACTCTTTCCTTTTCTAATTCTTCTTTCTCTATTCTTTCTCTTTCTAATTCTTCCTTTTCTAAAGCTACCCTTTCTAGAGCCTCCCTTTCCAATTTCTCTTCTTCTAAGGCTTCTAGCTTTTCGCTTTCTAACCTTTTTGCCTCCAAAGTCTTAAGTTTTTCAGCTTCTACTTCTTCATCCTGTTGTTTCCTAATCATCTCTTCGGCCTCTTTTTCCTTCCTTATCTTTTATGCTCATTCCTCTTTTTGTCGAGCTTCCTCTACAAGTTTCAACCTAGCAACCAGAATTTCCTTTTCCCTCCGATTTCTTGCTTTCTCCTCCTCAAGATCATGGATCTTTTGTATCAATTCTAACTTGTCATTTTTTGCTTTTACCTTGAGGTCATGCTCTTCTTGCCTCATTTGCTTCTCTACTTCATCAGTTGCTGCCCTTGTTTCAGCTTGTTTTGCCTTTAATTGTTGCTGGTGAAGTAGAGCATCAACTTGCATCAACTTGCATCTTAGCATCCATTTCCTTTTGGTTCTCCGCTGCAGCCCTTGCATCAAAATCTCTTGTAGCATCTTCAAACATTTTCCATTGCTCTTCTTGTGTCAAAATATGCTCAATACTCTGCTCTAGAGGCATGTTTTCTTGCAAATCCTTTTCTGATAGAGTTTCATCTGAATCTGTCTCAACTTCTAGAACTTCTTCCTCCACTTCTTTTCCCTTAACAGCTTCAGCCATGGTATGAAGAGCTCCTTCTTGAACCTCTTTACTCTTTTTCCTTGTAAGTGGGGCTTGGGTGGATGATTCACCTAATGTAGGTGTTGAAATAGCAGATCTTCCTATTGGAACATCTCCTTCTTGTGCTTCTTCTTCATCATCTACCACCTCAAGTTCTATTTCTTCAATGTCGGAAGGAAAAAATTCCAATGGCTCTTTGGGAGGTGTTTTCCTTTTAATCCTCTTGTACCCTTTACCCTTCTTGGGAGCTAGTTCTTGAGGAGTCTGGGTTCTTAGTACCAACCATTACACGCTCCTATCCAACACTTTCCTTCCTATCTTCTTAATATCAATGGTCTCCTCAGCATCCAAGTCAATCGGATCCAGAATCTTGGTGCCAATGTTCAAAGCTTCATATGATGGATCCAATACAATTCCATCATCCACCAAAGTGTCAGGAATGCTCTCTTTAACACCTGATTCTGCCATGAGTGCAACCGACAATCTTTCATAGTTCTTCTTTCTCAAATCATACTCATCCTGCCTATCACTCCAAAAGTCTTCTAACAAATTGAAATGTCTATTGAATACTGAAGATAATAATGCATACATCTTCTTCTTTGGATCAAAATACTTACAAGCTGTATACAATCCCAATTTCAATTATATCAGCTCATTACAGACCACCTTTGCTCCTTTCAAGTGTTGACAACTATATTCACCCAATTTCATGGGAAATTTATGACATCCAATTTTATGCCTGATCCCAAACCTAGCATTAACTCCAATAGCTTGATACACAAACTCCATAAGCACTATTCTATTACTGCAGCACCTTGGAAGCAAGTGTGGGTGGCCTTGAAAACCATATAACCTGAAGTATGTAAATTTAGGGTATTGGATATACCAACATCCCTATTCAGCAATGAAAGCCATAACTTCTTGGCTCAACTGGTATCCTACATCCCCATTCAATTGGTTGATGATCACATATAAAAATGCATCATTGACCCTTCTAAAATGAGTCTTAGCAACTTGAAGAGATGACTAATCATAGTGTTCCCGTACCTTCTTCTGCCCATCCAAGGCTCCCATTATACCAACTCTGTTTAAACCTGGAAAAACACCCACTCTTGCTACTGCATAAACAATGTAAGAGGTCATAAAGAAGCACTTGGTTTTTCTTATCCTTGTTAACTGATCATGTATGGCATCAGAGACAATCATGGACCAATCAAACTGTTGTTCACCTTTCAAGATGGTCTGAATAAAAGGAAACATCAACTCCTTGAAGTAAAATGCATCCCTCTTCCCAAACACCCTAGACAACATCACAATCAACCTCAATATTTCTTCGTAGAAATCTGTCCTCTTTGTTTGGTCTGCAAGCTTGGATAGAGATTTCTTTTCTATCTTCATCCACTTCTTGTTCAAGTGAGATTTATTCGACTGCTTATACTCCTTGTAATTCTCTAAGGCCTCTACCTCATTCAATTGCACTAAGTTCTTTGGATCAAGAACTTCAAATATACTCCAAAATGATTGAGGAGTGAGATTAATAATCACATTGCCTTGTGAATCCATGCATAGTCTTGTAGTAGGATTGTAAGCACTGGCTACTATCATGATTAACTCCTGGCACTGGACATATATAGGAAACAAAGTGATATGAGCTAACCCAGAGCTGACAATTCTCTCTGTAGTCAATGTAATATCCTTGTCAAACGCTTCTAATACCACTCTTCAAAATTATATTGACCTAAACTAGTGTCAGTGATATCTGACCAATCTGATTCCACCTTGCTCATCTTCACAACTGGACTTGCATGATTATACCTCAGGGTATAAGGCAGTTGTTTTGGTTTTACCTTCTTCTGTTTTGGTGCTGCCTTTGATGTTTCTGTAGGTTGGTTTCTCCGAGTAGCTTCCCTTGATGTTCCTGACATCTTTTAACTCTCTTGCAATCAAAACCTCCAATTAGATCCTTAGATATCATTATAAATCATGATTTAAAACCATACCTCTCATATATGAACCGGAGGTGGAACCAGGCAGAAACATAACCCAAAACAATCTCTTTTCACAACACTGTCAGACTCAGAGAAAAAACCGATGTAGATTCTCAACTTAATAATAAACAGGATCGGAGTCAGAATCAAGGAGGTTATTGGAATCGGGATCAGAATGGAAAACGGACTTGGTTTTCTTCAAATTTTCATTCTTTCATATTCTATTTCCATTCCGCCTCCGCTTCCGATTTGGTCATCGTTATCTTGAAGGAAGATTTTCTCACTATGCGCGGAGCCGGAAATGGGATGGAAACGGAATCAATATCTTCACAAAACAAAATTTTCAAGTTCCAGATCGATTCCGATCCCCTCTCCGCCTAGATTGACCACGACATCATTATCAGCTGACAACTTCACAATTTAACCTAGGTCATTAAAATTGAAAAAGGGGCTTAACACTATATTCATATGACCATGGGGAATGACTGTATATCTTTTAGGGTATCATATTCTAACTGATCGACAGACACAAAACCCTAATGTAACAAACTCGATAAAAATAGGGCACGACTTTTAAACCTTACCACTTACCCGTTTGGATCCACAACAAAACCCTAAGTAATAATGAATCAATTTACACTAACTTACTGTAAAAATCTCTAATCTACCTCACTATAGATTTCTAATCTAACTAACCACTATTTTGAAATCTAAACTTAAATCAACTCACTGTAAATCCAAATCAGCATGACGCAATCATGACTAAAGCATGAAAGTGACTGTGCCCTAAAAATAAAAAGAACTAAAAATGAAACAAATAGAAATGAGGAAACAATCAGATCAACAAAATAAAATAACCATTCAAACAAACATGCCAAGAAACATGAAATCATTTGAAAACAACATAATTCAGAGTACGGGCAACCGTATATACAAAACACACAACCATAAATAAAATGAAGAAAAACAATAAGAAAACCTACCTTGAATACACAAGAATGCAGCTAACCTTCTGAATTGATCTAATTGCAACAATCTTCTCCTCCTTCAATCCTTTTGCTCAAACGAACTCTAACGCTGCTCTTTCGTGCTCTTCAATCTCTTAATAATGATAATAATGACTCGTTTAATCCTTAAATAAGGTAAAAAAAGGATTTCAACCTACCCAAGCAGCAGTCATTAATGCACTTAATACATAGTTAAGGTAGAGTCAAAACTAAAAGTGAACCAACACTTCACAATAGTGTGACTTCGGTCAAAAAGTCAATGATCCAAAAACGGCAGGGGTAGAAATAAAAATAGAAATTGAAGTTCGGATCTTTTGTGAAATTTCCAAACTTCATTCCCATTCTGGTTCTGGGTCCGCCAACTAAACATAAAACAAAAGAAAACACAAAAAAGTAAAACCTAAGACCGACATAACAAAACTTAAACAAAAAGACAAGACCTAGACCAAAAGTCAAAATAGCGGAGGCGGCGGCGGAATAAATTATGATTTTGTAATTTTCGGTAAAGACTAACTTAAAACCCGTTTCGGTTCTACTGAAGAAAAAACAAAAGATACAAACAAAAGACTGTTGGGATGGAAACCAAAACAAGTTTCAAAGGAGCTTTCAGAACCCAATTCTATTCCAATTCCGATTCTGACAGAGAAACCAAAGAAAAACAAAGTGTTGGAAGCGAAATGACTCCAAACTTTGTTTCCAAAAACAACTAAGTACAAAAATAACAAAGGGGGACCCATTTTGACCAAGGAAAAAGATGGGGTGGTTATGCAAGGCATAACAAATGGCGACTCGGCTGGGAAAATGGTTTACCCATTTTCAAAATACCCAAAGAAATATTCAATGACCCCAAAACTACTTGGCTTATAAACACTTTAACTTGAATAAGATTAGATATATGTAGGATAAGTTTGAGTTTGAATCTTAGATGTTATGTGCTCATGAGTTATTTATGAATCTGAGTGTGTGCTTATATTATGCATCATTCTTTGTAGATACTTTCTCTGTTTGTAAACAACTATACCTAAGATTCAAGCTACATAAGTTGAGTCCTTTAACTATCATGCAATAAAATCCTGGGTATTGCTCAGCTGCTAGACAGGCATCCATAGCCCCAATAGAGATGCCTCTAGTTCTCTCAAAGCATTGCTCTACTGCCAGCCAGGCATCCATAGCCCCGATAGAAATACTTGATTACCCACTTGATATTTGAGTTTGCTTCTTTCTTTCTCTTTTTTTTTTACTTCACTTGTGGAAAAAAAAATTATGCATCTTTCTCAAATACTCAGATTCAGGGAATCTAAAATGTGGGTTGAGAACTACAATGTATTTCGTGATAGTCTTGGAATCAGATTTTTCACTTGAATCAAAGGTAGAATCATCCTAAAACAGATAGGCACCTACTCATGCAAATGTTTTTCTAATTTGGTGCCAGATCTTTGATCACAATTCATGAGATATTCACATTTATATCTTCTATCCTTAATAACTTTTCCAAGCCAAATTAGAATGATCATAAAAAATAAGTTTTAGAATGAAATCATTTTCAATGATTATGATGAGAATACCTATTCCAATTTCTCTCCTAGTACCAGTAGTATACTTTGAATAACAACCCCCTAACTTGAGATGAGAAAAATGAGAATCCCCAACGAAACAAGACAAAACAAAAGAAAAGAAACAAACAAAGAAACAAAACAAAGAAACCAACCAACAATCAAAACTAAAAACTAAAAACTAAAAACTAAAACCTACAAACTAAAACCCAAACAGAAACTTAATTACATATGATACAGTATAGTACACATTTTTTTTCAAAACATCAGACTTTCTATGTACCAAAATAGTGCTTGAGAAACTAACCATTCACTGGTAACAGAACAGACTCCCTCGTTAAGGTACTCAAACGAAAAGCATTCTCACCTAAGATTTCAAGTACTTGATAAGGACCTAACCAAAGTCTATCAAACTTCTGATGATCTCCCTTCTTTTCTCTAGCCTTATCCCATAATAGCACAAGATCTGATATTCTAAAGGCTTTTACCTTGGCTCTTTTGTCAAACCAACGTTTAACAACAGCCTGATGTTTAGAGAATTGCTGCAAAGCAACATCTCTTTGTTCCTCCATATTTAATAAGTTAAGCAGTCTAACCTCAATCCTATCATCCTTGTTATAAAACTCCTGCATAAATTTCATAATAGGTATTTGTAAAAGAATGGGGAAGATTGGATCTTGGCCATAAACTAACCTAAAAGGTGAATTCCCTAGGGCTGCTTTGATTCTGATTCGATCTGCCCATAAAGCAAATCTCAATTGGGTGTGCTAATCCCTAGGGTTTCTTTCTAACAACTTTCTTATAGCTTCCAACAAGTTCTTATTTGTGGATTCATCCACTCCATTCCCTTGATGGTAATAATTGGAAGAATATTTTAACACAATCTTATGTTTATAGGCCCATGAAATAAACTTAGCAGAAGAAAAAACAGGGCCATTATCACATACCAGAGTAAATGGAACTCCAAACCTGGTTGTGATGTTTTCTGTCAGAAACTTGATGACCACCTCTGTGGTACTATTCTTGCAAGGTAGGGCCTCCATCCAATGTGTGTAATAATCCATTGTAGTCAAGATGAATTTATGACTTGTAGAAGAATTTGGATTAATTGCACCTACAAAATCAAGTGCCCATTGAGCAAATGGCCTTACCTCATATACCGATATTAAGGGCATTGCAAGATTTCTTTCTCTAGATGAAGAAGTTTGGCATACATGACAAGTCTTGCAATGTTGATGTGCATCTCTAAACACATAAGGCCAATAGTAGCCTAACCTTAAAATCTGATGAGCCAAAGCATCAGCTGATCCATGTCCTATTCCATGCCTTCCATGAAATTCACTTACAGCATGCTTAGCTTCTAGCTGATCCAAGAAAACGTAGATAGATCCCTTGGAAATTCTTCTTGCAGATTGATCCCCGTTTGAGCATATAATGGGAACTGTTCATCCTCAATGCTCTCCTTTGAGTAGCATTCATTCCCTCTGGACATTTGTTATTGAGGAGGAAGAAAACTAAATCTATATACCAGGGATCCTTTGTGAAAGATTGAACCATGTATTGTTGAAAAGTAATACTTTTTTCTACTTCTGCCATTGCCTTTGACAAACCTTGGCCTCAAATGAGTTTCATTGGGTGAATCTCCAAGTCAAATTCTTGTAAGATGGCCATCCATTTCCCTCTTCTTTCCCCTAGCTCACTTTGCATTAGGAGAGACTTTACAGCTGGATCCGGGACTATAGCCATGACCTGACTTCTGATTATGTAATGCCTAAACTTCTTTACTGCTCTAACCAATGCAAAGGCTTGCTTTTCTATTGATGAATACCTTACTTCTGCATTTTTAAATGGAGAGCTCATAAAAGCAATTGGTCTCTCCTCGTTTTGTTCTCTTCTTTGTGTTAAAACTGTTGCACATGAATGTTCAGAAGCAAAATAATAAATGTAAAAAGGCTTTAGATAATCTGGACTTGTCAAAATAGGTGCCTCAAATATAGCTTGTTTAATCTGCATGAAAGCAGACTTGGCCTCTTCACTCCATTCAATCTTCGCATCCTTCTTCATCATTTTATTAAGTGGTTTGACAATCTTAGCAAACCCTGTTATAAATTTCCTGACAAAATTGATCCTTCCAAAGAAAGACCTCATCTCCTTCTTACTTCTTGGTTTTGTCAACTTCAAAATGGCCTCCACTCGGTTAGGATCTATGGAAATTCCCTCCTCTGATATGATGTGTCCTAAAATCTTTCCTTCAGAAACTCCAAATACACATTTCTTTGGGTTGAGAGAGACACCATAACTGATACACTTTTTCAACACCTTTTCCAAGTCAGCGGCATGATCTTCTCTATTCTTAGAGAAGATGGTCAAATCATCCACATAGATGATTATACATTTCCCTACCAAATCTTTAAATGCTACATCCATCGCTCTTTGAAAAGTAGCACCAGCATTAATAAGACCAAAAGGCATTCTCCTGTAGGAAAACGTCCCCCACTTTATAGTGAAAGCAGTCTTCATCCTATCCTCATGACTTACAAGGACCTGATTGTATCCTGAATACCCATCCAAGAAAGACATCATCTGAGATCCATTGACCTTTTGCAATACTTCATCAAGGGAAGGTAATGGATAGTTGTCCTTCTCAAAGTCTTTGTTTAAATTCATGAAGTCTACACATAACCTTATTTCACCATTCCTTTTCCTTACAGGAACTAGATTAGCCACCCAAGTAGAGTGTCTAATTGGAAAAATTATTCTTGCAGCCAAAAGTTTCTACACTTCTTTCTAAATCAAAGGCTCAATTAATGCATCGACCGGGCGTTGCTTTTGGTGAAACGGCTTGGCTTCTAGCTTAAGAGGAATCGTATGTGTGATGACAGATGTATCAAAATTTTTCAAGTCATCATAGCTCCAAGCAATTGCTTCAATATTCTGCTTCAAGACCTTGATTATCTCATCCTTTATTTCCTGAGGATAGGTCTTCCCTATAAGAATGTTACTTTTTGTGCCTGTGTGAGTCAAATTAATAGATTCATACTTGCCTCCCTCACCCTTTGTAGGCATTCTTTGATAAGCTTGTGGATCTGAATCAAATATTCTTTCTAATGTTATCATCCCTTTGGGGATGTTATTGCTCTTTAAATCCAATATCCCTTATGGATTGTCACTTTCTGGATTCTAGTCTCCCTGATCTCTGTCAGAATCATCAATTATCTGCCCTTCAAAAACATCAAAATTTTCCAAAAAGGCCAATATATGTTGATCATCATTAAATACCTGAAAGTGTCTAAGATTGTCAGGGATTGCTGGGACTAAAATCAATTCTATTGAAAACCTTTTCAGATTTGAGTCTTGTATAGGCTCTAATGTACTAACAGCAATGGCAAGAGCATCTGCTATCAGATTTTCTTCCCTTGGAATAAGAGTAATTCCAAAGGCATCAAAATCTTCTATTAAATTCCAAACCCTATTTCTATATGTAGCCAATCTTTTGTTATGGCATGTGTATTGGCTACGCACCTATTTCAAAATTACCTCAAAATCTCCCATCACTATAAGAGCAATTACCTTCTTCTTATGAGCAAACATGAGCCCTCTTGCAAGTGCCTCATATTTAGCCACATTGTTAGTGCAACCAAACTGCAATCTATAAGAGGCAAAATAAGTTTTTCCTTTCGGATTAGTTAGTTCAATTCTTGCTCCACTTCCTGCTTTAGATTTAGAACCATCAAACTTAAGAGTCCATAACTGGTCTTTAGCTAGGAGTTCTTTCTTTTTAGAAGCAATAGGGAAGGACTCACTTGAGATGTGTGGTGCCTCAAACTTATGTTATTTGTCAGAATTTGTGTTGGGAAGAGGCTCAGTTAAAGATTTTCTTAAGTCTTCAATTTGTTCAACAACTACTTCCTGAATGATTTCTTGGGCTGATTTACCATCTAATTCATCTTTCATCAACTCTTTTGGCATTGGTAAAGCATCCAGGGTAGGTGGATTAAAAAGGCACTATGCTACCTTAATCTCTTCTTGAATTTCAAAACAAAACAATGGAGTATGTTCTATAGATGGGGAATTTTCCTTCTAAGAAGAGTTAATCTGAGTCAGAATGGTAGCATCCTTAACTTTGAAAGAGAACTCATTGATGAGAGTCTTAGATTCCTCATGGTATTTTTGTTGTGTCTGATCTATATGACCTAGAATATCTAGGCATGACTAACATGTCAACTCCGAATGGTTGTGATAGTGAATCCTGCACCAGTTAGGAAGTAATAAACTACTCAAGTCAGTTTCTTCTCCTAAAACAAGCATATCTTCTTGCAATTTCCTTATTAAAACCTGTTGGTTGATGCAGATCATGGGATCACTATGCTCCAAAGGTGAAGTATCCTGAGGACTAATTACAGACAATGTAAGAACTTCCTCTTGTTTGTAAACACCTATCTCAATTTTAAATAATGCTACCTCATTTGCAGCATCATATTCTGTAATCATATGTTTAAGCCTAGGTTCAATCTCAATTCCTATCTATGTGGCAACTCCTTTCCATGGTAACCACATGTGTGAGAAATCCAAGGATAGATATCCCCCTATACTTTTCATCAGTTCTCAACTTAGGAGCATATCATAAGTTTCTAAGATATTAGCTACTTGGATATCTATATAGGTCTAGATCCTTGGATCTGATCCAACCTGCACATGCATGTTTTTCAACTCACCTACAACATTAACTTTAGTTTTATCCAACCAAATCATCTTTTTATTGGGTTGGATAGGACTCAATTCTAACTTGTTACAAATTGAAAAAGGCATAACATTCCTTGATGCCCCAGAATCTAATGAGCAATTATGTAGGTTCTTTCCAAAGATACTCAAACTTAAAGGGAAAGGTGGGGTACTGGTCTTACCTTTATACATAGCTACATTTGTCTCCTTTGCGCTTGTCACTTTACCTTTCCATTTTAGGTGATCTGCCTCTTCTAAGGCCTTTAATACCACCTTCTGTTGAGGTGGGCACCACTTCATGATATCAAAGAAAGACAGTGATGTCTTCTGCCTTTGTAATTCTACATCAAAGTTAAACTCAAAATCATTCCTAACTTGATACTTAGGAAAAGAAGGTTGATTACCTCTATTCTGAGAATCAGAAGGTCCCTTTGGTGGAGGTGGATTGTTATCTAATTCTGATTTGGTGGAACCATATTGTTCAGAGGTGCAGATGTAGTGAATAGCCCCTTATTCTGATTTCTTAGAAAGTGACCACCCTTAGATTGGAAAGCTTGAGCATCATATACATCTTCTTTTGGCTCATTATCCCCTTGCATAGGGAATTGATATTTCTTTTCAATGGTTTCATAGGTCATGGCCATGCTGACTGATCCATTGTCATGATTGGAATTTC
>CM021100.1:403973134-404080724 GCA_007115665.2 Sequoiadendron giganteum | reverse complement strand
TACTATAGATCGTCACATTTGACCCAATAAATGCTAGCTTCTTAAAAGCTATGGTATATATGTGTGTGAAAGACAGAATATAATATGTGATATTGTCATTCATATGACGATATCATGATAACTTTTTATCATATGGTTTTGTACGTTATAATTATTAAAAAATATATCAATGTTGAAGGTAGATTTATGTTTATAATATTTAACATTATCCGAGGATTAATTAGAAATATAGAAAACATTATTTTTCTTATGATTAGTTTCATTTTTTTAAAGATTATATTTAGTGTTTATATGATTTATATATAATTTTTAAATAAATATATATAAATACTTGTAAATTCATTCATATATTTATAGTTAATAGATTGTTGTTCTACAAGAAAATAATTTTTTGGAAAGAGAGTAATCTAAGTTAATTATATATATTTAATCAATTAAATAGAGATCATCTTCAATTAATTCATACTAGTTGAAATTTTGTTTGTTGATGATATGATGCAGGACTAAGATGAAGAGGAATTACAAACACACCTTGTCTCTTGAAAGGAGATCCAAGAGAATATATATCCAAATTTATAAATCAATAGATCTTGGCTATGCTAGGGTATATGCAATCTTGTATTAATGTAAACAAAAAAAAATCAATTGATTTTTAATTATATTTACATAATTATTTATTATTTGTCAATATTTTAAATAGATTACCATCATACACATGCCAATGTAAGGAGCCGGGATGATTGTTTAATGTTCCATGAATTTTACTTCATATTGTAGTTGTTTTTCCTCCATAAAATGAAACCATGTATACACATAAATATCTTGATTCTAGCATCAAAGATATCTCAAGATAGACTATTTTAAGCCTAAAGCATACCTAATCTATCCTACTCGATTTGCTAAGGTAATGAAAGGGAAAATGGATAGAAAATATAGAGGGAAAGAGGAAATAAAAGGATGAAGGAGAGGAAGTTAGGATCATACATATTTAGCTGAACAAAATGATCATTTACCTAGCAAGCCTATCCTACAAACATTGAAAAACCACTCAAACCATTTTTATTCTTAGTTTCCTATGCACCCATAAACCAAATGAATTTAGTGTTTTCATGGTGATGGAAGATTATCAATTATCTCATAATGTGAAAGTAGTGTTTGGGTATGACGTAACTAGGCTAATTGTAGTATCAAAGCTAATGGATATAACATAGACCCTATTTTCCAATAGTACAAGAATATCACATAAGGTATGTACCTAAGAGACAATGTCACTCCATATGATGTAGGAGCATCCTTAGTTCCTTGCAATCCTACATCAACCAAAAATATTTTCATTTCAGTTTTTTTATTATCTAGTTCAAGTTGGCGTATTCAGTATTTCATCATATTTGCTAACCAGACCCTATGGATCTTTGTTTTCATCATGGACATGTTCATTTTTCTTATTCCAAGATTTCAACATGATTGAATCTTTTTCTAGCAAGTTATCACTTTCAGATTAAGTGACATTTTCTAGAACAGAGTACCAAAGTTGTTTCGAGCCTAACGACCAATTTGATCTCTTGTGGATCCTTCCCGCAATTTGTGGATCCTTGTGAGGTGTTTCGAATTATTCTGTGGAGTGTTTGCAACCTTAATTTTGGGTTCACACTTCATCATATGCACTTGTCGAGGAGAAATTTGAATTTAAGGATGACCTATTTCATGCATGTTATGTTTCCTTCATCAGAGATTGTAATGATCTCTGGTTGATGCAGATGATTCTAGATCTGAGATGTGATATAAATCATTGTAATAGATCATTAGAATAGCGATTATAATGGAATATTGGATTCGATCTGTAAGATTTTGGCTCGCATTAAGGAGCATGTAGGAATACTATATTTTGATCATGTTGTATCAAGCTTGTGAGACTGATCTATGAACCCTGATGTTGTTGGTTGTATGTAATTGAAATCTATGATAATAAGAATGTTCAAACCTGCATTTTCCTCCATATTCTGTGTGGCTTCTATTGTGTAACTCTTGCTGCATGGTCTGGATTGTTTTCTTTGAGGACCTTCCTACCGTGACTGCACCAAATTGGTATCAGAGAGAGATTCATTCTGTGAGAGATCATTAGAGTTTGTGAATTCCTGTTGAAGATTTATTATGGGGTGGCAGATTGAGGATCTGACTTGCAACTACAAAGGACTTGTGTAAAGATGGTGGGAAGAAGAAATGGTAGAGGAAATGGAGCACGTGAAAATGTAGACCCAGCTATAATGGAGATTTTGAGAGTAATTGCTACTAGATTAGAAGTAGTGGAAACGACCCAAAGGAGAGATCGACTAGTTGATGATGTGAGTGATGAAGAGGTAAAAGAACAAGAAGAAGGGGAAAGAGAAAATCAACTTGGTTTGGATTAGGGAGAAGAGAGGTTCATAACAACCCTAAACAGAGTAAATACTAAACCACGTTTCAATCTATGAAATTATAGTGGAAAGCTGGATTTAGATGAATTACTTTATTGGATAATGGAGATGGAGAAGTATTTTGATTTTGAAGGTACCATCGAAGACAAGAAGGTGAAATTTTTTTGTACAAAGTTGAAAGGACATGCATCCCTTTGGTGGGAACATTTGTAGACAGATAGGCAAAGAAGAGGAAACAAGAAGATAAAATATTGGGATTAGATGGTGAATAAGTTAAAGAAAATGTTTATGCCTACAAGCTATCATATCAGTTTGTTCTGAAAGTTGTATAATTTGAAACAGAAGGAATCAAGTGTGACAGAGTATACTGAGGAGTTCTATAAGTTGAATATTAGATCCGGACATTCAGAGAATGAGACCGACCAAGTAGCCAGATATGTGAATGGCTTGAGGTTGTCTATTTAGGATGAGATCAGTTTGGTCAAGTTGTTGAGTGTGGAGGAGGCATATCAATGTGCCCTAAAAGTAGAAGAGAAGCTAAATAAAAGACATGAGCAGAGACAAAGAGGAAGAGGCAAAATATTTCAAAGGAATAATTTTTACTGGAGGAGGAAGAGGACCTTTTGCAAATAAGAATAAAGATAAGGAAGTCAATAACAATGATAATCCATACCGTAGAGATGATGGAAACTCTTACCAAAGAGGAGGATATGCTGGTTACAAAAATGAGGGTTATAGAAAAGGTGATAGAGGACAGGAGAAAAGAGTATTAAGGGGAACTTGTTTTAAGTGTCGTGGAGAAGGGCATAGAGCATTTGGATGTAATAAGGGAGAGACAACCAGATAGATAGAGAACAGTAGAAGAAAATCCTTTGCTAAGGAGGATCGTGCTAGATCATCTAATAAATTGGAAGAGGGATAAGTGTCGATGAACATAAGAGTATTGTGTCAAAGTGAGATAGAGTAGGAACTCTTGTAGAGAAAGAATTTGTTCTGAACCAGATCCAAGGTAGTTGGTAAATGTTGCAGAGTGATTATTGACCGTGGAAGCTTCGAGAACCTGGAAATATTGAAACATTCAAAGCCCTATCAAATAGCATAGATTCAAGATGAGTATAAGATACTGGTAAGTGAACAATGTTTGGTGAAATTGAAGATAGGAAATTATCATGATGAATTTTTGTGTGATATCATGCCTATGGATGTACACCATTTTTTTTGGGAAGGCCTTGGTAGTATGATAGATAGGATATTCATGATGGAAAGAAGAACACATATACCATTGTTGCTAATGGGATGAAGCAGACTTTGTTGCCATTGGAGGATGTTCCTAAAGTTGAGGTTTCTACGAATGCTAGAATTTGTTTGGTTAGTAGAAGGAGATTTCTAGATGGACTGAGACATGAGAACATGTGCTATGCCTTGGTTCCTAAGAAGGCTGAAGACTTGAAGCATGCGGAAGAACAGTTAGAGGAGATAAAGGAGATGTTGGGAGAATGTGAAGATATCATTCGAGATAATTTACTTGATGGATTGCCATCCTTGAGGAGTATTAGTCATTGCATGGATCTAATTCATGGAGCTAGTTTTCCTAATAAAGTAGCACATCGGATGACATTGGCAGAGAATGAAGAGTTGAATAGGCAATTGCAAGAGTTTTTGAGGAAGGGTTTGATCAGAGAAAGCTTAAGTCCTTGTGCAATACCTGCTATGCTAGCACCTAATCTAAGGATGGAGAATAGAGGATGTGTATAGACTCTAGAGCCATAAACAAAATCATAGTGAAATATAGATTTCCTTTGCCCCGAATGGATGAAATTTTTGATTGTTAGAGTGGAGCTAAATACCTTACAAAGATAGATTTGAAGAGTGGATATTCTTAGATCATAATTGAAGAAGGGGATGAGTGGAAGATAGAATTCAAGATGAATGAAGGATTGTATTAGTGGTTGGTGATTCCTTTTGGACTAACAAATGTACCGATTACTTTCATGAGGTTGATAAATGAGATATTACACAAATTATTGGGTAAGTTTCTGATTGTCTATTTGGATGACATCTTGATTTTCTGTAAGAATAGAGAAGAACATTTGTTGCATATAAGAAAAGTTTTACAAAGGTTGAGAGAAGAGTAGTTGTTGATAAACATTAAGAAGTGTAGTTTCATGAAGGAAGAATTGGTATATTTGGGATTTGTGATATCTATGAATGGATTGGAGATGGATCCTAAGAAGGTAAGAGAAATTGTTGAATGGCCTACACCGGAAATCACTAGAGAGGCAAGATCATTTCATGGATTGGCTAGTTTATACCAGAGGTTCATTAGGAATTTCAATTCTATTTACAGTCCTATGACAAAAATAATGAGAGGGGATAAGAAAGATTTTAGGTGGACATCTAGAGCAGACCAAAGTTTTGAGTTGTTGAAATAGAATGTGACTGAGCAGCCTGTGTTGGGTTTACCAGACTTTAGTAAGGTATTTCAGGTAGACTAAGATGCAATTGGAAATGCAATTGGAGTAGTATTAAGTCAAGAAGGAAGACCAATAGCTTATTTCAGTGAGAAATTGAATGATGCTAGGAGAAGGCATTCAGTGTATGACCAAAAAATTTATGCCATAGTTCAAGCCTCAAAAAAGTGGGGACATTACTTGTTTCCTAAGGAGTTTTTGTTGTATACAAATCATCAGGCATTCCAGTATTTGAATAGTCAAGGTAAGTTAAATCAGAGACACATGAGATGGGTGGAATTCTTGCAGAGTTATACTTTTGTTTTGAAACATAGGAGTGGAAATTCAAATAGAATCACTGATGCTTTGAGTAGGAGAAGGAATTTACTGGCAAAGATGAGAGTAGAGGTATTAGGCTTTGATGAATTGAAGAAATTATATGAGGATGAATCAAATTTTGTACAACCTTGGAGAGCTTGTACAAAACCAGTCTTGGAGGATAGGAGTTATTGGTTGGATTATTTCATTCAGGAGTATATGTTGTTCAAAGGGAATCATTTGTGTATACTGCAAAGTTCAATGAGGGATAGCTTGGTGAAAGAAAAACATATTGGAGGATTCCTAGGATACTTTGGAATTGATAAAATAGTAGCATTGGTATGCGAGAATTACATTTGGCCACAAATTCATAAGGATGTTAGGAAATTTGTGCAGAGTTGCAGAGTTTGTCAAGTTGCAAAAGGGAGTAGTCAGAATGTTCGATTGTATAAGCCTTTGACATTTTCAGAGAGACCTTGGGAGGATATTAGCATGGATTTCATACCTGGTTTGTCGAAGACACAAAGAAGTAATGATTCTATATAACTTGTGGTGGTGGATATATTTTCTAAAATGACTCATTTCATACCTTGTAAGAAGACAACAGATGCAGTACATGTAGCAGACTTATTTTTCAAGGAAGTAGTTAGATTGCATGGATTACCTAGGAGTATTGTTTCAGACAGAGATACAAATTTTGTTGGTTACTTTTTGAGGACACTTTAGAAGAAGTTGAAAATAGACTTATAGTTCAATTCTACTTTTCACCCACAGACTAATGGATAGAAAGAGGTAGTAAATAGGAGTTTGGGGAATTTTTTCAGATGTTTGGTTGGGGAGAAGACTAAAAATTGGTATTTAGTCCTTGCACAAGCATATTTTTCTTACAATATTTCTGTGAACAGGAGTACTAGAAAGACACCTTTTGAGATCATTATTGGATTTCATCCTAGAGGTATATCAAAGTTGTGAGACATCATAAAGGAAGATAAAAGGAGTGCAAAAGTAGAGGAATTTGGAGAACATATGAAGAAAGTACATACTCAAGTAAAGCAACAATTGGAAGATATCAACCCGAAGTATAAGGAGCGAGCAAATGAAAAGAGGAGACATAATGAGTTGAAAGCTGGAGATGAAGTGATGGTGTATTTGAGGAAGGAAATATTTCCAGTTAGCACATACAATAAGCTCAAGATGAGGAAGTTTGGACCTTGTAAGATTTTTAAGAAATTTGATTCAAGAAATGCATATGAAGTAGAATTACTGGATGGCATGGGTATATCACCTATATTCAACATTGTAGATCTACATCAATACCATGAAGCAAAATTTAGTGAAGACAATAAAGAAAACCTGGAGAAGCAATTTCCTAAACAACAATCAAATGAGATAGAAGAAATATTTGATATCAGAGATGGGAGGAAAATACATGGAAGACAGTACAAAGAATATCTTGTGAAGTGGAAAGGTAGACCAGTCGAGGATTCTTCTTTGATTTCTTAGGCTAAGGTAGATCGTATTGGTTTTCCTTTAGCCCTAGCAAAGTGAGGGACTCACTTTTCAAGTAACCCTGGATGTCTAATGCATGAGCATCCTTGGTTTTTTGCAATCTTGCATCAACCAAAAATATTTTCATTTCAGTTTTGTTATTGTCCAGTTCAAGTTGGTAGATTTAGTGTTTCATCATATTTTCTCACCAAACCTTGTGGATCTATGTTTTCATCGTGGACATGTTCATTTTCCTTATTCCAAGATTTCAGCACGATTGGATCTTTTTTTGGCAAGTTATTGCTTTCAGATTAAGTGACTGTTTCTAGAATAAAGTACCGAAGCAGTTTCAAGCCTAACAACTAATTTGATCTCTTGTAGATCCTTCTAGTAACTTGCAGATCCTTACGAGGTGTTTCAAATTATTCTTTTGAGTTTCCCTGACCTTAATTTTGGGTACACACTTCATCTTATACACTTGTCGAGGAGAAATTTGAATTTAAGGCCAACCTATTTCATACACGTTATGTTTCCTTCATCAGAGATTGTAATGATCTTTGGCCAACGTGGATGATTCTAGATCTGAGATGTGATATAAGTCATTGTAATAGATGATTAGGATAGCGATTAGAATGGAATATGAGATTTGATCTGTAAGAATTTGGTTCAGATTAAGGAGCATGAAGGAATACTGTATTTTGAGCATGTTGTATCAAGCTTGTGAGCCTAATTTGTGAACCTAGATGTTGCCAGCTGTATGTACTTGAAATTTCTGATAATAAGAATGTTTGAATCTACATTTGCCTCCATATTTTGTGTGGCTTCTATTGTGTAATTCTTGCTGCACGATTTAGATAGTTCTCTTTGAGGACCCTCCTACCATGACTGAACCACCATAGTACTATAGATCATCATCCTTGACCCAACAAATGCTAGCTTCATAAAGGCTATGGTAGATATATATGTGTGTGATACTATAAAATGTTATATTATCATTCATATGATGATATCATAATAACTACTTTATTATTAGGTTTCGTTTGTCATAATTATTATAAAATATATTAATATTAAATGTAGATATATTTTTATAATTGGCACCTATTCTTTTTAGAAAGTCTTAAATCCTTCTCTTTTTCTTTCTTGGAAAGGAATTTTTCCCACTGGGTTTTTTCCTTTTCCTCCATTTGTGAGAGAATGCATTATACATGGGAACCTAACATGGCCTTATAGTCAGGACCCATTTCTATCTATTTGCACTTTTATGATCTCCCAAATTATCACTTAACAAGGGTTATAAGAGTGAATAATTTATCTATTCACTATACTTAAGTGTACTTAGGTTGATGAGGTTAGAAACTATCTTGTCTAGCTAAATGTGCAAACTTTAAGCCTCTAGTCATTACCAGGTTATTTGGTAAACCTCATGTGCTACCTTTTTGAGGTTGGAAGAATTTCTATCTCACCTCAAAGGTCACTCAACACTTGGCATCAAGTTTGATGAATTGGTCAAATAGGTTGTTAGTTTACATATTCCAAGTGATCCTAAGGTTGACACCTATAGGAAACTTGTCTACTCATTTTTTCCATATCATGGGGCACTTGTCAATCCACATGATAGGTAGATTTCCTATTACTTTCCTATATAGGTATGTTCATATTGTAATGAAGTCAACTATTATATAATTCTCTTTGATAATAGAAGATTAGGCTTATTGTGTGCAAGTGTATCTTTGTGGAAGCACAAGGTTTTTGTTCTCATGATCTTGGATGGAAGAACAAGGTTTTTGTTGTCATGATCTTGGATGAAAATTCTAACTTTAAATAGATATCATATTTAATTAATTCACTTTAGTTGAGATTTATTGGTTTATGAAATGATGCAAGATAAAGATTAAGAGGAATTATATACATGTTGGTCTCTTTAATGGAGATTAGAGAGAAGATCTTGCCAAGCTTCTAAACCAATAGATCTTGGCTATGCTTAAATCTATGTAATCTTTGATTCAATATTTTTGTGAATTCCTTCACCAAATTTTCTTCATGTATCTCTTGGGTTATGTACATGAAAATAAAATCAAAATTGTGTTTGAATTATTTTTAAATAATCCTTTAATATTTGTCGATATTTTAAATAGATGACCATTATATGCACACCAATGTAAGGAGCTAGTATGGTTGTGTAATGCTCCATTAATTTTACTCAATATTGTAGTCATTTTGTCTTTTTTAAAAGGAAACCATGTATACACATAAATATTTTGATTCTAACATCAAATATATCTCATTCTATCAACAAAGTATTTACCAAATCTTAAGAAAAATTATTCTAAGCCAAAACCATCCTGAATCTATCCTATCCAATTTGTTGAGATAGATAATGAGTAATGGGATAAGAAAGATAGAGGAAAAAGGGAAACAAAAGGAGGAATGAGAGAGAGATATAATCAAAGATTATTATCCCAATAGAAAATGATTTACGTCACAAGCCTCTCCTACAAACACTTATAAAAATACTCATTCCATTGCTAGTTTTGTTTCAAAGTTAAACATGAATGGTGGAACTATCTATGATAATAAAATAGTTAAATGAATATATTTGGACATAAACAAGATAGTGAAATAAATAGCATGAAATGATGTGCAAGTTATAAATAATAATCATTTCCAAATATATGTTGAAAAAAAGAAATGTTGTTTATAAAGATAAGAACATGTAAGCTCCAATAAACAGAATATCAAAACAATAAGACTTATCTTCTATAGCTAATAGTTTCTCATGGATTAAATTACTTTCATAGGAAAAGTCACATTTCCAAGATTCTCAAGCTCCCTATATATAGATAAACTAATGATAGAGTGTATAAGATGCACAAATGATTTACACAACCATCCAAATTTTGTGTAGGAATTAATGGCTCACGTTCTCAAATATTCTAATATGTACCAAGACATGGTTGTGCATTTAATGTGTTAAAGGCCTTGATATACATCTTAGTAAACATTTAAATGGAAGAGATGATGTTCATAGGAGGTTCAATAAATATTAATATATGTTTAATATTTTGAAATATTTAAATTATGTATTTGAATCAATGGTAATTTTAACCCCCAAAAGCTATCAAATTAAACTTTTGTATAGTTGATGTCATCATCATTACAAAAAATGAATGATGTGGGTGAAAGCATATGATTCATGAATGATTTATATGGTAAATATCATAAATAATATGTACCTATGTGAAATACTATTTTATAAACTCCAAAAAAATTAAATTAAATCCCATAGTACTAGGGAATTATTTTTCTTTTAAGAGTGTATGATTGTATCACCTAGTATCAAGAATGGTGCCTATTCATTGGACTACAAAGCCATATTTTATCAAAAAAGAAAAGAAAAAGTGAAATCATAAAGAATAATGAGTTTTGCATTCACCTACATCAAATATATATTTTCAATAATAGAGAATGTAGTGTAGTAAAATACATACCCTTGCATTTTCACACTTTTGGGCCCACCTTGCTTTATTTACCCTTCTTTATGGCTTAATTGGTCTTGTTTTGTGTCCACAAGACCTATGAATTGCATCTTCTCTAGCTAATCTCGACATTCTCCAAGGCATAAATGATAATCCCAATGATTATGATCTATGTCCCTGATTTCTAGTCAGGACTAAAATGCCACCTAGGGTGTCTTTGTCCCCCCAAGGTCTCAAGGCCCTAATTTTGAGGCATCTTAATTGGGCCCATTTTTGGTGTCTGTGCCCCAAGTTTCATCACTTTGGACTAAGATGCCACCTAGGGTGTCTTAATCCTCCTTGAATCATTTTTGAGATTTAAATTCAAATTTTGGTGGGATTTAGCCTCCTTCATTTTATGAATTCATATGTCAGCTTCATCTGATATAATTTTTGGATATTAAACATAGATAAGTATAAATACAAGGTTCATTCATTCATTTCAATCTAGGTCTTTTATGAGAACATTCACTATAGTCAAATTAAGTTCACAAGACCATTCAAGAACAATTCATCAAGCATTTGGAGCCATCATGAATATTCAAGCATCATATCAAAGATCTTCTTGCATCATGTGTGTTATTGTGCTAACATTTGTGATGTAGGGTTTTGATTCAACCAAACAAGCAAGTTAAGATCTATCAAGCATTTCAAGATCCATATCCATTGTAGCCATTTCACACATGATTGTAGACTTTACAAGGGTTTGGTGAGTTGTAGCGTTGAATGTTGTTCATTCATTATTTCCTTCATTAAATTATTTAATTTAAAGGTTTAATTACCAATAAGGGGTTTGAACAAGGCAAACCCGCATTCACTAACAATCAACAAGTTTGTCCCATCTTGCATATTTGTGTTTGTGGATCTAGGTTGAAGACTTGAAGATCATTTGGAGTGAAAAGTTGTAAAACTTGTAAAGTTGCATTTTAAAGTTGTCATCTTCACAAAAACTCACCTACAAGTCAAATCCAAAAGTTTCAAAGCTTGAGATCTGAGAAGAAGCAAGTGTAGACCTTGGAGCTCAGGACCACTTTCAAAGTTTTTAGAAATTTAGATCAGGAATAATACACCACCTTGGGCATCTTAGTCCTCCCAAGTCTATTTATTCATAGATTCCTTCAGATCCTATTTTGACATTCGAAGATTTTGTATTTTCCACAGAAAACAACAGCAGGACTAATATGCCATTTTGGGTGTCTTAGTCCTCCAAGGCACATTTTGGTAGATTCTTTACATTTCCAAAATCCTCACAACATCTCCAAATTTCCTAGGTACACACATCATATCTCCTTGCTGCATATTTTCATTATTTGCATACCTCATTTAGTTTGCTTAACTAGGGTTTGTAGGTTGAATGTTCATTTGTCTTTTCCAATCATTTTCTTGGTGGTGAACCCCTTTAAGTCTAAAATAACCCTTCCTTGGTCTTCCTCATTATGAATTGAATCACCTTGTGAGGTTGTCACTCAATTCATTTAGGATTCCTAGAACATAATTAAATAAATTAGATAGAATAGGAAGCCACCCACTTCCTCATTTTATTTAAAGTTCATTTTGCTGAAACTGACTTCTTTGAACATTCTTTTTTCTGATTTTGATTCCATAAAAGTCCTAGATGTAGATTGTATCTTGCATTAGTGAAAGTGCATATATGGTTCCTTGCATCTTGCATTAGTGAAATTACATTTAGGGTATCTTACATTTGTATTAGTGAAAGTGCATGTAGGTTTCATTCTTTCTTTCTTGCATCATTTCATTTCATTGAAAAAACTAAAAAGTGTGTTGTTCATCCTCTTAATTGCATTTAGAAACATTATTATTGCATTAAAAATTGAAAAATTGCATTCAAATATTGCATTCAATTGCTTGTTAGTAATTGCTTTTCTTTACATCCATTTACATAGTTTCTTGTTTCCAAACATCAAGCCCTTGCGTAGGCAACCTAAGAAAGTTGTTATCAAACCAAAATTTTCTATTTTTTTGAGAAAAAACCTCTACAAGTACCAAAACACGCTTCCTAGTGTCTTAGTCCCTCTCAGGGTTTTTGCTCCCAAATTCTCTCTCTGTTGTTTGATGTCTGTTTCAACCTCTAGAACTTCAGGATCTCACAAGGAGGACCAAGATGCCCTTATTGGAATATTAGTCCCTAATGAATTTGACTCCCAAGTTTTAATGGTCTACAATTGCTTTTATGTGTTTTTGTGAGCTACCTTCCATTTTTTGTTTTAGTTTCAAAAATTATTGTTATTCCAATTTCTTTCATTCCAAGTATAATTGCAAGCATGAGATATTGTGTTCATTTCACCATCTATGGTTTATTCCTTGTATGAGTTGTAGTACTTGGTATCCTACTACTAATAATGTGGTTAGAAAAAGTGTGAGAATCATGGCATCCCATGATAAAACACTCATTGTGAATCTTGGTTTATCAAGCTCTCTTACTTCTGGTGTTGGCACTAGTTCACTAGGTATGGACCATACCTTTGACACCTCTTTTTCTATGCCTATCTTACCTACAAGTGTTATGCGAAGTGTTCAAACAATAGTTGATCATATTCCTCAAGAAACCATAATAAAAATGCATGAAAAGCTATCCCAGTTACAAGATAGTGTGAGTACTAAAAACATTTCCAACACTGTTATACCTACTATAGATAGTCTTCACCGCATGATATAAAGTGGTGAAGGATTGGAATTTGTACTTAACATAGCTCACATCTTTGGAAAACACCTTCCTCCAACCACCAATGGTGTTCAATCTTCAAATAATATGAAATGAGGAAATCAAACTCCTCCCTCTTCAACTATACATCTATTCCTGCCTATACAAATCCACAAGTGACCACAATGATGCAACCAAATAGTAATATCCTTCCTACCTCACACATTTCCACTAGTGCTCCTTATACCTATATGGAATATAATCTCATATCTCCTCCCACAAGAAATCCATTTATTGTTCCTTCTAATACATACACACCACCACCATAATCACCTCCATCCCAAACCACAAGCAATGATCCTATAATTAACCACCTCTTACAAATATTTTCATCCCTTAAATGTCAAGTCTCTACCAGAAATAAAAATAAAAATGGTCCACCTTCATACTATGTAAAAAGAAACCCATTATCCTTGGAGATATTGAGAACTCTAGTGCCACAAGATGTAGAGGTTCCTAGATTTGAGAAATATGGAGGAAAGGGAGATCCTACTAATCATGTTAATGCCTTGACTACTTTGTGTAGTGAATTTATCCTTGAGGAAATTTTTTTGGCTAAACTTTTTCCCCGATCCTTGAAAGACATTAGCCTGGACTAGTTTTCTACATTAGGGTATGTGTAGGATCATCATGGAAAAATAGGCCCTTAAGTGGCAATAAAATTCAGAAAATCAGAGTTAGGCAACTTGAAGTAAATAATTGAATAAGTTATCTATATTATTTCAAAAATATGTAAGAATAGAATCTATAGAAAATTGAATTTAGTTTCTAAACTACTAGGTTTATTTTATTTTTTAAATCTATTTGGTGAAAATTTGAAATTTCGATGTAGTAGTACTTAAATTTTAGGGAAAAAAGAAGAAGTAGGTGTCTATCTGACCACCCTAACCACAATAAAATGATAATATTTTTTTATAATATTTTAGATATAATTAGGGGACTCATGTCCCAATGTGATGCATATCTTTTGGTAATTTTTTTCCAAGTAAATAATTAGTTATGAATTTTGTAGTACAAATTTTAGAAAATATAAAAACTTGTATGTCTGACCACCTTAACTTGGTCAAAACTTCATGAAATTCAATTCTTTTTTTTAATCCTCTAGTATGTGAAGCATAGAATGTGATGCATGTTTTGGATTCAAAAACTGTAATACCATTTGAAAGCTATAGATGTTTTTCAATCAGCCTATCAATCAGGACTTTAGTCGTAATTCAAATAGAAAATGAATAATAATAATTTATTAAATTCAAAGTAAAGCATAATTTATATTGGTGGAAAGCTAAGAATCTCCTTTAAAAACCCCTTTTGTTTCATCAATTTTGGGTAAAAAAAAAGTCGTTTGCCACATGGGCCATCATATCACTTAGATATCGCCACTTTTTGGCCCATCATGATCTTGCACATACCCATTACTAAATAACCCAATTCATTCATTCAATGAAATTTTTGAGTCTTTTATTGACCATTTACAAGTGCACATGGTTCTTGAAATGACATTTGTTGATTTGATGAGATGCAAGCAAAATGAGGGTGAAAAAGTCACTATCTTTATTTCATGCTACCAATAGTTTTATTCCCAAATCAGTGTAAAGATTCTTGATTGCCACGTTTCCCACCTTTGAAATATGTTCATATAAAGTTTATAAAGCAAGATAAGGGATAAGCTCACAATTATGAAATTTCCTTCATGCACTTATGCACTGCTCTTCAAGATTATCAAAATTTTGTAAGTGCTAGTGAACCAAAAGCTACCCCTACCCATCGGAAAAGGTTTGAAACTTCAAACCAAAACACTTATCAACCTTTTAGAAGACAAACTATAAGTTTCCCTCAACTAAATTCCACATCTCAACCCATGCAACCAATTTATAGCCAAATAGCAACTATACAAAAGAGTAATCCTTATATATTTGGGGATCCACAAAGGCAATTTACTCCCTTACTCGACACACTCCACAAGATCATGACCTAGCTCTTAAACATAAGCATGCTTACCTTACCTCCCATCTGACCCCTTGACCCTACCAAACCATTACCTTCAAGCTTTAGACATAATGCCTACTATGCTTATCACCAACAAAAAGGACATGATACAGAACATTGCAAGCATCTTAAACATCTTGTGCAAGACCTCATTGATTCAAATCATATCCTAATCGGAGGTGTGAATAGAAAAGTTAATAAGTCTATGGCTCCTCCCAAGCAAAACTTGCAAATATTTACCAATCCCATGCCCAACCATAATATTTCATTTGTTAAAGCTAGCGAAACTAAGCCCAATATAATGAATGTTGACACAAATGATGAAAATATGATAAATCATGAACAAATTCCTATGGATGATAATGAATAGAGTCCTATGGATACTAATGAAAAAATTCCTATTGATACAATGATAGGAGTGATTTACATCGAGCCTCGTAAATAAAAAACCATTGACATTACTTTTTCTTCAGAAGAAACAATTAAACATGCACTTGATGGTCCTCTTTACATAACTAGCATAATCAATAACAAGCTCAATCATGGGATTTTAATTGATCTTATCCATGGAGAGAATGTGATCACAAAAGAACTCTTATGCATGCATGAACTCACTCAAGATAGATATGATAAACCAAAAGAATGGATTGAAAGAAATGATGGTTTTATTCGTGCTATGATGGGCTCGATCACACTCCCTTTACAAGTAGGACCAAAGAAGTCAAATGTATCATTCTATATTATATCTAATTCAGACCAATTTCATTTGAAGCTAGGCTACAAATGGCTTCGCTCCATGCATGCGGTCCCATCTATTGTCTATAAGTGCTTAAATTTTCTATTCGAAAATGAAATATTCACCATGAACCATAGTGGCTTTAGAGCCCCATCTTCCCATGGAAATTTCTACTTAGATTATTTTTGGCCTGAGCCCATGGAACCTATAAGACAGTGTGAAGACTTCCTTTTCCTATCCTACCAAATGTTCAAAGTAAAATGCATAAATAAACTATCCATTGAAAAATTTCCTCCACACATGATCGACCCTCCACCCATGCTTGAACCTCTGCCACCTAAACAAAACAATGTTGAGCCTAAAACCTTTCCAACAAACCAAGACCCATCCATGAAAAAATTCTTACCTGTTTCCTACAAGAGAGCTAGAGAAAACCAAACAAGTCCTAATCTACGTCCTAAGGAAATTTATAAAGACAAAGAGAAAGTGGTTGAAAAACCTTCCATGGTTTCTACACAAAAAAAATTTGAAAACCGTAATAAAAGGAACCACAATGATAGAGAGCATATGAATAGGCATCGTCCTATTGCTCAAAAGATGAGTGGTGAGAACAACATTGAAAATCAAAATCCAAACTTGATAGAAGCAATAAATGATGGGCCTCCTCTCTTACCAAAGATTGTAAATTCTACCCAACAAGGACCAGAACCTTCTATGGACATTATCATTCATCCTCCTATTGTGGTTAACTTGGATGACAATGAGGAAACAACTAAAATCAATGAGGAAGTGCATAATGAGTTCAATTTTCTATTCTCCTTTTCCATGAGCTTAAATGATAACAACCATGATGATCCTACTAAACCAAGAGATTCACCATGTGTTGAGCCTTGTGATTATCCTATTACATCACTTGATGTGATCCCTCTCACTAGTGATTTGCATTCCACATATACTGAACAAGACTAGGATGCAGATGACCTTCTGGATGGTTTATCTACATGTGCCTTACATTTTCTTTTCAATTTTTCTTACATGTGTGTATTATGATCCCCCATGATGTTTCTCTCTCTTTGTGCATTCCTCTATTTGTACCTTCATTCTTCTCTATGTCGTAAGTTTTTTTCCTTTTCTTTTATCTTTTCTTTTCCTTTCATTTTTGTCTTGTTTTTTCCTTTTGGGGATGACACAAGGCATAGAGACACCCTATTTCTCTACAATGTTGAACCAAAAGGATTTTCCTTTGTTTTCACTCTCTTTGTGTCATTCTTCCAGTTCTATTTGCATTTCGAGAATGATGACAGTTTCGAGCTCTCTAATATTACTATAGCAAAGATAGATATTGACCCCGAATCCATAGATCCCTTACATGTTTCTAGGGGCCAAACCTCTTTTCCTTTTCATCTTTTGGCTACTTTAAAGTAATTTCTCACAGTATGGTGTTAGCAATTTGTTTAAAGTGGGGGCATACATTGGCATTATTTTGGCATGATTTCATTTGTATTTTCCATGCTCCTTGATGTGATTTTCTTACTTAATACGATGTGTTTTCCTCTTTGTGGTGACATTGGGAGTAATTTACTTCAAGAGTGTGATCCATCATATCATATTACATTCCTCTTAGTGGTGATGTGACACACTACATTCCCTAAGTTGTGAATCTTTTATCTTTTCATTGGTCCTTTCTTGGAGACATTTGGAACAATATCCCCTAAGATTAAGACCTTGCATGAACTAAACAAAATCCCTTTGAAATTTCTTATTGCTTTCCATTTTCTCTTTTTGTACCTTACTAAACTCATGGAGGTATGGATTTTATATGGTCCCCTTGGGGTTCACCTAGTGAACAACCAACTTCACTAGCCCTTGTGAGAATTCATTTTTGTACCTTATTAAAGCCATGGAGGTATGGCTCTGATATGGTCCCCCTAGGGCTCACGTAGTACACAACTAGTTCCCACTAGCCCTTATGAGCATGCACTTTTATTTGTATAGTGTACAATACATTCCACTTGTAAACCCTCTTCAAGCCTAGACCTAGTCCACCATGTTGGATAACTAGTTGAAGCTTGATCTGTTGCAGCTCTTTTCCTCTTGCCTTTTTCCTATCTTTGATGGTGTATGTTTGTGACTCTTGATCATTATCAAACTATCTTACTAGTATTTGTACATTTGAACCCCTCTTGATTGCGTGGTTGGCTACTTTAGTGTGATTTTGAAGCAAGTTCATCCTCTCACTAAAGTGGGTCTAAATGTAGTGTAGTAAAATACATACGCTTGCATTTTCACACTTGTTTGGGCCCACCTTTCTTTATTTATCCTTCTTTATGGCTTAATTGGTCCTATTTTGTGTCCACAAGCCCTATGAATTGCATCTTTTTCTGGATAATCTCAACATTCTCCAAGACATAAATGATAATCCTAATGATTTTGATCTATGTGTCCCTGATTTCTATTTAGGACTAAAACACCACCTAGGGAATATTTTTCCCCCAAGGTCTCGGGATCTTGATTTTGATGCATGTTAATCGGGCCCCTTTTGGTTTATGTGCCCCAAGTTTCATCACTTGGGACTAAGATGCCACCTAGGACATCTTAGTCCTCCTTGAGTCATTTTTGGGATTTAAATTCAAATTCTAGTAGGATTGAGCCTCCTTCATTTAATGAATTCATATGTCATCTTGTTGTGATATAATTTCAAGATATTATACATAGATAAGTGTAAATACAAGGTTCATAAATTCATTTCTATCCAAGTCTTTTGTTAGAGCATTCACTATAGTCAAATTGAGTTCACAAGAGCATTCAAGAGTAATTCGTCAAGCATTTGGAGTCATCATCAAGATTCAAGCATCATATCAAAGATCTTCTTTCATCATGTGTTTTGTTGTGCTAACATTTGTGATGTAGGGTTTTGATTAGAGCAAACAAGAAATTAAGGATCTATCAAGCATTTCAAGATCCATATCCATTTCACACAAGATTGTATACTTTACAAGGGTTTGGTGAGTTGTAGCATTGCATGTTGTTCATTCACCATTTCCTTCATTACTTTATTTCATTTCAAGGTTTAATTACCAATAAAGGGTTTGACCAAGGAAAACCCCCATTCATTAACAATCAACAAGTTTTTCCCATCTTGCATATTTGTGTTTGCAAATATAGGTTGAAGACTTGAAGATCATTTGGAGTGAAAAGTTGTAAAATTTGAAAAGTTGCATTACAAAGTTGTCATCTTCACAAAACCTCACGTACAGGTCAAATTTGGAAGTTTTAGAGCTTGAGATCCTAGAAGAAGCAAGTGCAAACCTTGGAGCTCAAGGCCACTTTTGGAGTTTTTAGAAATTTAGAGCGGGACTAATATTGCACCTTGGGCATCTTAGTCCTCCCAATTATATTTTTCAAAGACTCCTTCAGATGTAGTTCCCACACCCGAAGATTCTATATTTTCCTCAAAAAATAGCAACGAGACTAATACACCATTCTGGGCACCTTAGTCCTTCAAGACACGTTGTCACAACTTCTTTACATTTCTGGAATCCTCATAGTATCTCCAGACTTCCTAGACACATCATATCTCCTTGTATCTATTTTCATTATTTACATACCTCATTTAGCTTGCATAACTAGGGTTTGTAGGTTGAATGTTCATTTTTATTTTCTAAGCTTTTGCTTAGTGGTGAACCCCTTTAAGTCTAAATGAACCCTTCCTAGTTCTTCCTCATTGTGAATTGACTCACCTTGTGAGGTTTTTAGTCAATCCAAATAAGATTCCTAGGACATAATTGAATGACCTAGATAGAATAGGAAGACACCCACTTCCTCGTTTTATTTATGATCTAAAGAATAATTAAAAATCCATCATAAAACCACACAAATACATGTATATATGAAAGAGATCATTACAATCTTTAGAATACATTATAATGCTAACATATTCATTGTAGTTTAAAAAATTGTACTCTCGTCTTTGAGATAGTATAATTTCACACTTAGTTTGGACCTATTTTAGTACCCTTGCATTCATGTCCCTTAAATCATAATTAATAGGCCCATAAGATCCTTTATTATGCATCCCAAGGCTTATTTCAACTAAAATCCTGATAAATTCAATAAAAACATCTAATATTCTAACTCCCTAACATTCCCTCACCCTTAAAATCTAGGGTGGGATCCATATGCCACCTTGGGCATATGAGTCTACCTAGGTGGGACCCATATGCCACCTTGGGAATATGACCCCCCTAGGTGGGACTCATACACCAACTTGGGTGTATCATCCCCCCTAGGTGGGACCCATATGCCACCTTGGGCGTATGATTCCCATTTGGGGCCTTTTAGGGTTTGAGTGCAAAATTAAAGTATTTTTAATTCAAATTTCACAAATGTCAAAATTTGGGATCTAATAAACAATAAATTAGATGGGATGCCTATAAAATATCTCACACTCATTTTTAACATTAAGAACTATAGAGAACAAAAAAAACTGATCAAGAAAGCAAGAGATTCAAATTCAAGAGCAAGGAGCAAGCAAAGTTGAAGTCTTGGAGCAACATTATAGTGTTTTTATAGGTCTTCTAGCTTACTTTCATTTTAAGATATACCATTTCCAAATATTGTTGATGGTTTCCTATGGAGGATCATGATGGATTCTAGGTTGGGGATATGCAACTAGCCATTGATCGAAGCTTAATGACTTGTTTCCTAAGTGATTCCATCTTCCATTATCATTCTATGTTCTACATAAAGGAAGATACATGTATTCTTATGGCTTGTTAAGGTGATTGGAGATCTCCCAAAGTGAGTCATCATCATTTTCATGTCTCATTTATGCATCCTATTCTAACACATTAGAGGAGGGTTTTATTATAGCTCTCATAATCTTAGGCACTTTATTTAAGATTAGAGCCTTCACACACATTTTCATTTAATATCTATAATTTCTATCAAGCTTCAATTACCAAACTAGGGGTTTGACCAAGGCAAACCCCCATAAGAAAATGAACACAACATTTTGTTTTGTATACTTTTAGTAGGTTCGGATCCAAAAGTTAATTTTGAAAGACATAGGAAGGAAATGTAGAAATAGCAAAACAACTTGAGATTCTGCTCTTTTGGAAAGGAGTATCAGGACTAAATCACCCTTCTAGGCATGTGAGTCCCAATATACACCTTTTATTAGTTTTTTGTAGATCTTGATTTGTCACCAGAAGATTCCAAATCTTTCCCAGATTCTTATAGTAGGAATAAATTGCCTAGCCTAGTGTATGAGTCCCAATGCACTTCAAAAAGTAGAATTTTAGAGTTGCAGATCTTGTTTTGAATCCATCAGTTTACCAAATTATTTTATGTCTAATTTGTATTTGTTCATTTGATTTTATGCTCTTAAGTTTATAGGGTTTAGTGCATTAGAGTTTTTATTTATCCTTTGAAGCTTTACTTTAATGGTGAACCCCTATTTAAATCAAACCCAAGGAAGCCTCCTAATAGCCCCCTTCCTCAATTGAGTCACTTGGTTGATGTATCTAGGGTTTCCTAATGAACTAAAGTTTTTAAATAGGTCCCCAAAGTTGTCCATCTCCTAAAAGGTGGACACACCTTATTTTCCTTTGGTTCATTTTTGTGAACCTGACCTTTGGACCCTTGAGTTTATTATTTGTAGAAAATTGTAGTCCTAGATCTAGGTTGCATTAACTTTGCATTGGATTTGAATTAGTTGAATTTCATTTAGGACTTAAATATCGCATTAGTGAAAAGTGCATATAGGTTGCATTTTTGCATCTTGCATCATTTAATTTGATTGGACACTTGTACTTCCAAACAATGATTTGAGCATACAATCTAGAAATCTTAACATCAACTCGGATTTTTCTAAATTTGGGTTAACAACCCTAATCTAGGACTCATTCATCCACCTGGGTGATTTAGTCCATGTATTGGTTATTTTCCCAAATTTCTAGCAATTCTATGTCACTTGTTTTTCACTATTTGAACATTCTAGAAACCCTAAATTGGGACTCATTCACCCATCTAGGAAATTTAGTCACAAATCAGGTTTTAATCTACATTTTATAGCATTTAAAACTTTATTTGTGTACTTTTGTTTCTTGTTATTAGATCTATGTTTCAATTTGTTGAGATCCTACTTCATTAATTTCATTAGACCTAGCTTAATTTGATTTCATTTCAAGTACATGTTAGATTATTGCACTTTTATTTCATTTCTAGCATTACCTGTCATAGTTTGATAGGTTTAGATTACATTTGGAATTCATTATAGAACATAATCAAAACAACATCAAAACCAAAACAACCATAAATCGATGAACCCCTTGGAGAAAGCATAGGTACTTGAGTATGTCAAATCTCTTTTTCCAAGTTAAATTATCCTTCAATCCCCTTAGTAGTGATGAATTTTTACATGTTAGATGAAGGCCTCGAGGATTTCATCTCACAAGGTTCATCCACTAGGGCTTGTTATCCAACCTGAAATCATCCTTTACCCACCCTCAAACCAATTTCAAAATCAAAACAAACACATTCTCATCCTTGAACCACCTAAGAATAATGTTTCAAATCAATCAAATTATAGTCGCATTTCTCATACATATAACACTAGAAGCAATCCACAACCAAGAAAAATAGCTTCAACATCTGTCCCTTTTCCTCAACCCATCTTTCCTAGTGCACCTCATTTTCCTTCGCATAGTGGGAAGGAGTGTGATCTTGTTGAACAACTAAAGAGTACTCTTGCAAATTTATCCCTATGGGATCTAATTCAAACCTCACCTAGTTATCATACTATGCTTCAAATATCCTTGCAATAAGTTGTGGTTCCCTCTAGTGCAAATCCAAGTGTTGTGGAAAATATAATTCAATGAATGAATGTGGTTAACATTTACATTACCTTTCAAAAAATTGAGTTACCTCCATTGGAAGTGAGAAAGTAAAATGATGCCTTCATGATAATAGTTATCTTCAATAGAAAAGGGATAAAGAGAAACCTTGTTGAAAATGGCTTGACTCTTAATGTGTGTAGTGTAACCCTTCTGGATAAACTTGGCATAGATAAGTCAAAAATTGAACCTAATTCCTTATTGATTCAAGGATTTGATAATATAGGAAAGAAACCACTTGGGTTGATCACTTTGCCTATTATTGTTGGAAAGGCTACATTAGTACAAACTCCTATCCATGTTATGCCTCATGATCTTGCGTACAATATCTTTTACCTAATAAAAAATTAAAAATATCACCTATAAGCATCCTAAATATTTTAAATCTATACATCAACAATAAAAAAGTGTGCTAAAGTTACTCTAGGGTACTTTCTATGGGTCTTAGACACTTTATTTCTTTTTTGGGATAGTTTACAACAAAGTGGGACAGTTTGCGAAAAAGTGTGAAACTTTGCAAAAAAGTGGGACACTTTGCAAAAGTGTGGGATGCTTTGCGAAAAAAAGGGATGCTTTGCAACTTCTTTTTCCAGGGTCCTAAATCTATCTCGAAATACATACAAACATAAGATAAACGCATAAAAATGAATCAAAGGTAGAGAAGAATCTACTCAGAAAATGTTGTAGCTCACCCCATATAGGCTCTTGAGTCTTGGAGGCACGTATTGTTGTATGCTCAGAATCATCAATCACTTTAAATCAAAGTCAATCTGCGAAAAGGTAAAAGATAAAATGATCATAAAATAACTAACTTTGTATTTTGATATACTCTCAAATTAGGTCATCTACATGTTAAATTGGAAAACATACTTTTTCATTTAAATTAGCATATTGGGGGCTAGAGAAATCTATTTTTGACATCATTTTTTGCATTGGATTTGTAATTCCACTCTCGATCTCATCAAATGTCTATCACTATGTGGTATGGTACTTGGAAATACCCTATGATATGACTTGTGCAATTCGATGCGGCTAGATTGCTACCTTGATTCCACCTCCATAAAGCAAGGTGAATCAATGTGAGGCATACATCTACACTCAAATTTTATTTCTTGAATAAGTTAGATAAGAAGATTTTTTAATGACTAACGAATTGGTTTTGTAGGATGTGGTTCTAAAAATTGTAGTTTTGTAGATAACTACAATGGGGGTTTCATTCTCCCATATTTGTGAATAAATCTATATGAGTATCCTTTTATGAGATAAATTTTAATTTTTTAAGTAATTTAGCTTGCATATGCATGTAGTGTCATATGGGCAATAAAGTAGGGGCTAAATGTAGTATAGAAAATTGTAGTCCCTTCTTGGAGATAGTACAACTTCACACTTAGTTTGGACCTATTTGAGTACCTCTGCACTCATGTCCCTTACATCATGATTAATAGGCCCCTAAGAGCCTTTATTATGTATCCCAAGGCTTATTTCAACCAAAATCCTAACAAATTCAATAAAAACATCTAATATTCTAACCCCCCAACATTCCATCACTTTGAAAATCTAGGGTTGGACCCATATGCCACCTTGGCATATGAGTCCCACTAGGTGGGACCCATATGCCACCTTGGGTTTATGAGTCCTATTTGGGGACTTTTTAGGGTTTGAGCATGATTAGTGGAAAATTTATTGCTCTCCCTCCTTGGGTTTAGGACCTAGAAGGGAATTTTTCACAAACTTTCACTCAAGAACAAACCCTTGAGATCTCAATGTAGAGGAAAGAGATATTGCAAGAAGGTTGTTCTAGGGGCTAAATTTGATCTAATAAGGCCTTCACCATAAAGTTTAGAATTGGAAAATAAAATGAAAAAAAAGATGCAATACTAAACCCTAATTTAATGTAATACACTATGAAATGCCTTAGAAAAGTGAATGAAATAAAACCAAAAACTGTAGAAAGGAAGGCATGCACCTGGAAATTTAGAGATGACTAGATAGAGGTCTGGAACACTAAATTTTATAAATTTAAGCTTGACTAGGACTCATTTTCCAAGTTGGTAAAATCAGTCAAAAAACTAGGTTTTTGTGTGGGAATACAAATGTACCAAATGGGTATCTGAATCTTCAAAAATATGAATTTTGACTGGAAATGGGACTCATTCGCGGCCATAAGTGGTGAATAAGTCTAGTTAGGCTTCTCTAAATATTTAAAGTTTGATCCTACTCTTTTCTGTCTACTTTTTTCTCCAAGATTGATTTTTGGATCCGAAACCTCGATATACAACCTGTAGGTGATCTCCAATGTTATCCAATGCTTGATGACAACTTTTAAAAATTTGAATGATTTGACAAATTTTCTCCAATATTTCTCCTTAGGAAATCTACAACCTAGACCTACAAATCACACACAAAGGAGAGGGAAAAATGTTGTTGGGTTAGTGGATATGGGTTTCCTTTGGTCAAACCCCTTGTTGGTCGTTAAACCTTGAAATAGAATGAAATATGAATGGAGAATGATGAATGAACAAGATAAGATGGTGCAACTCACCAAACCATAGCACTAAGATTCTACAAACATGTATGAAATGGATCCAATGGATGTAGATCTTGACTATTGAATTGAACACTCGCTTGAATCATAAAATCCTACATCATAATTGTTATCTCAAAACCAAACATGATGCATGAAGTCTTTGGCATGATGATTGATTCTTGAGTAATGCTCTATAATGCTTGATAATATTCCCTCGAATTCTCTTGTGGACTCAATTATTCTAGTATGAATGCTCTCACAAAAGTATTAGGTGAAAATGAGTGAAAGAACCTTGTATTTATACTCAAATATGCAAGAATTCTTGAGATTACAACTCTACAAGCTGACATTAGATCTAAGAGAATAAAATACCACTAGAAATTTGAATTAATTTGGATTTTGGGCTACACGTAACTCATTCACCCAAGGTGTTGAATGAGTCCCATTAGGCATAATGTATGGGACCAAAATCAAAAAGTGCTTAGAAAGGAGTGAAAATAGGTTCTAGACCCAAAAATCTAGGTGGAACTCATTCGCCAAAGGTGCAGAATAAGTATTAGATCACTAAATATGGTCCATTAAAGCTTGAAACACCTGAATTATGATTGGATGTTAATTTGTGTTGGGATCATCCTTAAAAATATGCATTAAATGAGGTTTGTGGATGCAAAATAGGGCCAATTAAAGCATAAGAAAGCACAATTATTAGTGACCAGCGTAGAAAAGTGTGAAAGTGTGTTACAAAACTCTAGAACACTTCAAAATAAGGAAAGATTAAGATTAAAAAGAGGTTTATTAGATTCATTTAATTAATGAAACCTTTAAAAACTATGAAAGTGTGTTACAACACTTCACAACACTTTAGCAAGGTACCATTTAAATCCATTAGTTTACAAGAGCCCAAGACCTAATGTGAACGTGTCAACCACATTACAACACTAAATAAAGGAATCATTAAGTTCAATTCCACAAGGAGGGCCCAAACAAGTGTGAAAATGTCCCCGATGACATTTTTTGACACTACATTTAGGCCCCACTTTAGTGAGAGGATAAACTTGCTTTAAAATCACACTAAAGTAGACATTGAAGAGGGGTCCAAGTGCACTTATGTGGATGAAAAAAGATGAAAAATATCAAAGGAGGTGGCCAAGCCTAGGTATGTACAAGATCATCATGCAAAAAATAGGCTTTTAAGTGGCAAAAATTTCAGAAAAATTAGAGTTGGGCAAATTGCCGTAAAAATTTGAATAATTTATCTATATTATTTTAAAAATATGTAAGAATAGAATCTCTAGAAAATTGAATTTTGTTTCTAAACTACTAGGTTTATTTTAAAAAATAAAAATCTATTTGGTGAAAATTTGAAATTTCAATGTAGTAGTAATTAAATTTCAGGGAAAAAATAAGAAGTAGGTGTTTGTCTGACCACCCTAACCACAATAAAATGATAATATTTTTTTATAATATTTTAGATATAAGTAGAGGATGCAGATCCCAATGTGATGCAAATTTTTTTTTATTTTTTTCCAAGTAAATAATTAATTATGAATTTTTTATTACAAATTTTTAAAAATATTAAAAACTCGTATGTCTGACCACCTTAACTTGGTCAAAACTTTATGAAATTCATTTTTTATTTATTTCTAATCCTATAGTATGCAAATAATAGAATGTGACACATGTTTTGGATTCAAAAAATGTGATACTATTTGAAAGTTATAGATGTTTTTCAATCGACTTTTCAATCAAGACTTTATTTGTAATTCAAATAGAAAATGAATAATAATTATTTATTAAATTCAAAGTAAAGAATAATTTATATTTGTGGAAAGCTGAGAATCTCCTTTAAAAACACTTTTGTTTCATCAATTTTGGGTAAAAAAAAATTCATCAGGCACATACCCATCATATCGCCACTTTTTAGCCCATCATGATCTTGAACATACCCGCCCCTAGAATCTGAGATCCTTCATGAAACCAACATGAGCACAAAGGGACATGCACAAGGTGTGAGAGTTGCAGCAAAAAAAGATACACAAACATAAAATGCCAAAGATATAAATAAGAAAATAATAAGATTGGTGGATCTAGCTTTGACAAAAATGTGCTCACTTTGGGGCCATGGAACTTTAGGTCATCCACGGGGTGAGTATCCACAATATCCTCACTATGGGGCCATAGAATTTCAGGTCATCCATGGGGTGAGTAATCTAAAGAGGTGAGACACACAATTTATATGTTCCCACATACGTGAGTGTTAAGGGAAGTCATGCCTCCATTCGACTCCCATACAACTAAACGACAGCTATACCTCCTGATAACTTTGATAAGGTGCCACAGAATAATGATCTTCAAGCTTCATGAGACAAGAAAAACTTTCTATGCTTGGAGCGCATGAGAAAATGAACTTTGAGCTTCATGAGGAAAGAAAAAATTTGTATACTTGGAACTCTTGAACAAAAAATATGGCTCCACATGTATGCAAAGTGTGTTATGCAAGGTGGCCATATAATAGATGTTGTAAATGCAAAATAGTGCAAGGTACATTCGAAGGGGTTTTTCTTAGTTCATGCAAGGTCTCTTCTTAGGTAACATTGTGCCTAATGTCTCCAAGAGGGGACAAGTCAAAGAAATATCATGCTCTCAGAGGGAATCAAACCCAATCACACCACCAAGAAAAAGGACACATCACAAGAAGAAAGAAATCACACAATGGAACATGGGTGTCAATGTATGCCCCCACTTTGCTAACACCATTACAGTGAGAAATTGCTTTAAAGTAGAAGAAAACTTGAGAGGTTTTTCAAAAATCCCTATGCCAAGTCATATGATTCTAAATCGAACTACATCATGAATACGTATATCACATGCGAGCCAACTTAAGGCATGTCATCCACATCCCAAGATTTCTCTTATATGTACATGAAAGGTGATCGACTAGTAAAACGAGACAAGGACAAGTGACATACAAGGAAAAGGCTATCTAACCCCTTTCCCCCACTTAGTGTAGGACAAGGGTGAGATGATAAGAAACATGATAAAGTGAAAATTAGTATCAATTAGAGGAATTGGGTACTCCCTCATAAGGAAGAGCACCAAACTCGTTTAGATGTTGAATTTTATCACTTAAAGCCTTGCATTATTAGTAGCATATCCATGAACTCTATGATATGCACAAAATCAATTTTTGTAGTAGAATTTCTTTCATGTTCTTGGAAGGAGGGATATCAAAATATCTTGGAGGAGTCTCGACAAGATACATTCTTGATCCAAAGTAGAAGATCCTCCTTTATTTTGTGACAAAGATATCTCTTTCTTAGTAGAAGGTTTCATACCTACACAAGACTCTCTATATTGTGAATTTTTCTTCTCTTCTTTAAGGGAAGATGTAAAATCTACCGAATTCGAATCATAAGTGTTTTTTGTGATGACGTTGATGTTAAGTGAGGATTTATTTATTTGTTTTGTTTCTTGCAATGGATAAAAATCAAGACTAGTAGTGTCTTCGAGTTTAGGATGCACTACTATTAAAGTTGGGTTAGAGGAATATTTTATAAGAGTTTTGATATTAAGTGAAGGTTTTATTGATGGGTTGATTTATATGAAAGGACAATAACCAATTCCACTAGTTTTTTCTTGTGTGTGAGGCTCTATAGGTTCATAACCTCGTCCATAAATATTTTTCATTTCTTTAGGATTTGGTGGTTGCTTATAGTTAAGTTCATCAAATTTTGTTGTGTAGTTTGTTTTATTTTGTTCTAAAGTGGTTGAGGTGGATGCTTTTGAAGGGTCATATAATTTTTTATTTACATTACTGATTTTTCTTTTCCCTTTTCAGATTCTCTGTTTATGATCTTGTATTCTCCCATGAGTGTAGGTTCGAAATCCAAAGAACCCCAATCATCTTCTAATAGCTTCATGACATTTTTAATGTGTTTTTATTTTTATTTTTGTTGCATCGGTTCTACTTGTGTAGTTGGTGTTAATGTTTTCGAAGGATTCTTCTTCTTTCTCTCAATGTTCAATCAACTGTTTGGGTTAGGGTCATCTTCAAGTGTGCACACTTTGTTGTTTAAAATATACTTCATTTTATGATGAAGAGTAGAAGGCACCCCATTCATTGCATGAATCCACAGTCTGCCTAAAAGGAGGTTATATGAAAGATCATGATGCATAACAGGGATTGGTGTTTCTAATGTGGCCTCTCCAACTGCAATAGGTAAAGTGATCACACCCAACAGTTGCTTTCCCACATTGTCAAATCCATTGATGGATAAAGAGGTGGGTTGAATTTTTGATCTATCCACACCAAGCCTATCCAAAAGGGTCACACTACACACATTAAGGTATGAGCCATTGCTAACAAGGGCCTGATTTATACCTCTTCCCTTGTAGTGAACTATTAACATGAAAGCATCATTTTGTTTTTGCACTTCCAAACAGGGGACTTCAATTTGGTGGAAAATAATGTCAACATTTATTCCTTGAATCATGTCTGCTATGTCATTCAGGTTTGCACTAGAGGGAACCACAACTTGTGGGAAGGTTGTTTGAAGCATAGTTTGATAATTAGGTGAATTTTGAACTAGGTCCCATAGAGATATCTTTGCAGGAGTACTCTTAAGTTGTTTAAAAGGATCGTACTTGTTCCCACTATGTGAAGGAAAATGGGGAGGTCCAAGTAAGATAGGATTAGGCAGTGGGAGGGATGTTGGAGGTGTTTGTCTTGGTCATCGATTGTTTCTAGTGTTATATGCATGAGAAACAATGTTCATCTTAGGTGGGTAATGGATAAGTTCAAGTTTTATTTTATTTTGAGGTTTGTGTGAAGGTGGGTAAATGATTAGAGGATTCTTAGGATGTCCAATAGGATATGTAGGAGGCTCAATAGTCAAGGGGGCTTCTTGTTCATTTATAACCTCATCAGTCTTCATTTGATTTATTTATAATAAAGGGGAATCTAGAATAACCTTTTTACCATCACCTGGGGAAGCCACATTACTATTGTAGTCATTTTCTTACACCATGATATCCTCCCTAGGCGAAGAGTTGTTAGGAGAACTACAAACCAAATGTTCTTGAAATTAAATGATTGGTTCTTCCAAAATGACCTCATCACATGTAGGGGGATGGTCAATGGTTGAATTGTCTTGCTTAATAAGGTTTTCCCTAGGGGAAGAGGGACAACTAAGATTCTCATGATTTTCATTAATCAAAGTATCTACTTCACCACTAGGAGCGATACTATGAGTTTCATGATCATTTGTGAGTTCATTCCTTGGTTCCCTAATATCTTCCAAAATATGATAGGCAGGGGAAGGATCATAAAGAGGATTTTTATAGACCTTAAAGATATGATCATCTAACACCGGCTTATCATCATTTACAATATCATCCTCTTCCATTAACTCATTCTCACAAGAAAATGGAGAATGGAGGCTAGGTAAGGTGATGTTTAGAAATGTGCTTATGATTTCATTTTCTTGTCCTAAAATATATTCCCAAGGGGGAGGAGGAGAAGGAAAAGAAAAAATTTCATGATTCTCAATGATTGCATCTTCTTTCACTAAGATACATTCGTCTCTAAAAAGAGAGATATCGAGAGAAGAAAAATTACCCAATCATCATGATTATCTATGCTTGCAATCTCTTCTATCGCATCATCCCCACAAATAGGAGAGATAAGAGGGGGTGTAAGTTTAAGGAAAGCATCAAAATTTTCACTCTCTTGCACTAAGAGACTCTCATAACTAGGGAATGTATTGAATGAGTGACTAACATACTTATTGACTAAATTTTTCTCTGCAAAATTGGAAAATATTGAAACTAACATTTTTGAACAATAATATATGTAAAAATGGAAAGAGAATTTAAATGTAATGAAAAGATCTAGAATGAAATGCAATTTTTAGATTTCAAACAAGGTAATTTATTGATTACACTATACAATCATCTGAAAATGAAATGTTGCAAATGCAAATTTGGAATTAAGAAATTCATGAAATGGACCCATTTAAGCTAGATTTAGTGAAATAAATGAAACAAAAAGTCAGCCCTCTAAAATAGATAACCAATGGCAGCAAACAAAAGTGAAAAAAAAAGGTTTTAAATGTTGTTCAATGCAGTTTTAGATGTGCATTGGGATTGATTCACCTAAGATGGCGAATGAGTCCCAATGGGGATTTTTTCCAATTTTTTTAGAAATTTTCAATTTATTTTCATGCTTTTTAGTTTGTATAACCTGAAGACTAAATGAAAATGCAGATTTTATATAATTTTCAATAATTTGAGATGAAAAAATGCAACCTATATGCACTTTCACTAATGCAAAATTTAGAAACCCTAGATGCCAATTAACTAATGCAAACCTTAATGCAAAGTCAATGCAAGCTAGATCTAGGATGATGATGGACTCCAAATCAAAAAAGAAGGTATTCTAAATGAAGGTTCACTAAAATGATTACTTGAAAAATGGAAACTTTATGGTTTTGGAAATAGAACGTCACTTTTCTCCAACTAACATTCAAGGATAACCCTAGAGATCTCACCCCAATAGTGAAATAAAGGTAAGAGATCTACTAAGGGAATATCCTAGGATCTAATTATGAATTAGTGAGTTGTTCACCACCAATTTTAGACTTGGAAAAGACAATGAAAATAAAGATGCAATACTAAACCCTAATTAAATGTAATGCACAATGAAAGGCATTAGAAAAGTGAATGAAATGAAATACAAAATTGTAGAAAGGAAGGTGTGCACTTCGAAATTAAGAGATGAATGGATAGAGGTTTGGAGCACTAAAAATTCTAACTTTAAGACTAACTAGGAATCATTCACCAAGTTGGGCAAATCAATCCAAAAATTTGGTTTCTATGCGGGAATAGGAATTTGCCAAATGGGTATCTAAATCTTCAAAAATCTTAATTTTGACTAGAAATGGGACTCATTCACTAGAAGTGGTGAATTAGTCTAGTTAGGATTTTCCAAAACTTCAAAGTCTGATGCTACTCTTCTCTATCTACTTTTTTCTCCCTAATTAGTTTCTAGATATGAAACCTTTATTTGTAACCTGTAGGTGATCTCCAATGTTGTCCAAGGCTTGATGACAACTTTGAAAAATTTGAATGATTTGAAAAATTTTCTCCAATCTTGCTCCTTAAGAAATTTGCAACCTAAACCTGCAACTCACACACAATTGAGAGGAAAAAGTGTTGTTGGCTTAGTGGATAGGTATTTTCCCTGGTCAAACCCCTTGTTGGTAATTAAATCTTGAAATAGAATGAAATATGAATGGAGAATGATGAATAAACAAGATAATATGTTGTAACTCACCAAACCCTAGCAATAAAAGACTACAAACATGTATGAAATGACTCTAATGGATGTAGATCTTGAATCTTTCTTGAAGGTGATAGATCTTGAATTGAACACTTGCTTGAATCATGAAATCCTACATCACAATTGTTAGCTCAAAACCAAACATGATGCATGAAGTCTTTGGCATGATGATTGATGCTTGAAAAATGCTCTAGAATGCTTGGTAATTTTCCCTTGAATGCTCTTGTGAACTCAATTATGCTAGTATGAATGCTCTCACAAAATTATTAGGTGAAAATGAGTGAAAGAACCTTGTATTTATACTCAATTATGCAAGAATTATTGAAATTACAACACTACAATTCGACATCAAATCTAAGAGAATAAAATCCTACCAAAAATTTGAATTAGTTTTGATTTTGGGCCACATGGGACTCATTCACCCAAGGTGGTGAATGAGTCGCATTAGGCATAATGTATGGGACCAAAATTCAAAAGTCCTTAGAAAGGTGTTAAATCAGGTTTAGGACCCAAAATATCTAGGTGGGACTTATTCATGCAAGGTGGCGAATGAGTCCTAGATCACTAAATCTAGCCCATTTAAGCTAGAAATACCTGAATTATGATTGGATGTTGATTTGTGTCGGGATTATCCTAGAAAATATGCATCAAATGAGGCTTGTGGATGCAAAATAAGGCCAATTAAAGCATAAGAAAGGACAATTATTAATGACCAGCATAGAAAAGTGTTAAAGTGTGTTATGAAACTCTACACCACTTGAAAATAAGGCAAGATTAAGATTAAAAAGAGGCTTATTAGATTAAGTTAATTAATAAAACCTTAGAAAAGTGTGAAAGTGTGTTACAACACTTCACAACACTTTTGCAAGGTACCATTTAAATCCATTAGTTTACAAGTTCCCAAGACCTAATGTGAACTTCTCAACCACATTACAACACTAAATAAAGGCATCATTAAGTTCAATTCCACAAGGAGGGCCCAAATAAGTGTGGAAATGTCCCCGACGACATTTTTTGACATCAAAAAGTGAGAAATTAAATTTTTTTAATTCAAATTTCAGAAATGTCAGCATTTAGGATAAAATAAATGGTAAATTAGATGAGATTCCTATAAATCTTAGTCTGACACTCATTTTTGACATTAGGAACTAGAAAGAACAAGACAAGTGATCAAGTAATCAAGAGATTCACATTGAAGAGCATGGAGCAAGCAAAGTTGAAGTCTTCATGATATCAAAGAAAGACAGTGATGTCTTCTGCCTTTGTAATTCTGCAACAAAGTCAAACTCAGAATCATTCCTAACTTGATACTTAGGAAAAGAAGGTTGATTACCTCTATTCTAAGAATCAGAAGGTCCCTTTGGTGGAGGTGGATTGTTATCTGCATTCTGATTTGGTGGAACCATATTATTTGGAGGTGCAGATGTAGTGAATGGCCCCTCATTCTGATTTCTTAGAAAGTGACCACCCTTAGATTGGAAAGCTTGAGCATTATATACATCTTCTTCTAGCTCATTATCCCCTTGCATAGGGAATTGATATTTCTCTTCAATGGTTTCATAGGTCATGGTCGTGCTGACTGGCCCATTGTCATGGTTGGAATTTCTTGCTGGAGGATGGGCATCAGCCTGTGCAATTTTCACAATTTTCTCCATTTATGGACAATTAACCTCAGAATGTGCTGATGTATAATGCAACCTACACCAATTGGTCATAAAATTCAAATCAGCAACATTAGCAGTATGTGGTCTTTCCTCACCTGCATGATAATTATGAGGAACTCCCCCGTTATTAGGTCCGGTGTTCCACTACCTATTATTGTTGGTGTTGTTGAACCTTTGATAGTATCCTCTATTTTTATTTTGATAATTTTGATTTGAAGAGTTCTGACCTTGGAAGTTCTTATTGGTGTTCTGATTTTGGTTCTGATTAGAGAAATTGCCTTGATTTTTATAACCTTCCTGATTGTTGTAATTCTGGTTTTGACTATGGGGAGGGTTTTTCTTGAGCCGAGCCATGTCATTCGACATCTGAGAGAGAATCTTCTTGAGAGTCTCTACCTCACTTGTGAGTTGAATAGTTTGTTCATTCTGCACATTTTGGACTATGGGTGGGGAATGGACATGGGTTGATCCTCCCCCTTGTTGTGGTTGATGTTGAGGTTGATGTTGAGGTTGATGGGAATGATCCTATATGCCATTACCAAAGAAAAGCACAGTAGGTGGAGCTTGTAACTCAGATGTAGGTGCATATTGGGAATAAGACATCCTAGGAACACTATTGTATAACAGTGGATTAGGCATCTGATAATTCATTGGAGGAAGAGATGCTCCAAAACCTGGTGGTTGTAAACTTATCTATTGTTGCAATTTGATAGCCAGATGGTAAAATTTAGAAAAAGAGTCTATCTGATCAGGTTGGTAAGTTCTTTGTAAGAATAGGCCAATCAAAGGATCAATGACTCTTAAATATGCCTGTATGGCCATACCCTCTGGCACTAAGTAAGGCTCTTGTAGCCTATGATACATCCTTTGGAACCTAGTGTTGAACAAGGGCAGTGGTTCATGATGTTCCTTTCTGATGGTGGAAAATTGGTGATACAATATGGTAGGGTCTACATAAACCCTAAAATGATTAATAAAAGCATTCTCTAAATCTGTCCAACCCAGAATAGATCCTTGGGGCAGATTTAGATACCAATTATATGCCATATCTCCTAAATAGTAGGGAAAAAATCTACATACCACATCCTTGTGAGCAACCTAAGCTCACGTGCAAGCATCTTTGAATGTCTGTATATGTTCCTCAACACTTCTCGATTCTCCATGCATGTATTTCGGACAGAACTTCTTTGGGTTCTTTGGTAAATCATGGAAACCCCCAGGAATAGGCCCTAATGGAGAGGGATTATTGACAAAGTAAGCCATCGGTGGGATTGGTCGGGCAGGTGGTGGTGATGCAAGTAGAATTGGTGGTGACAAAGGCCTATTTTGTGGTGGTGTGGGTGGATTTGGTGGAAAACCCGGTGGAGTAAGCGGTGGTGGTAACGTAGACATCTCTACCCTACGAACATGGGGTCTAGGTCTAACTTGGGTTTTAAGTTCTTCAAATAGTTCATGATTAGCAGAGGATCTAAGAACCCTTTCGTATCCCTCCGGTGAAAAATATCTTCCGTGAGCTAGCTTTTCCTTTCAAGCCCTCCCTCTAGCACCAACTTCTGTTGATGGTTAAAATGACACAAACAACATTAAATTAGAATATTTCTACTCTATTTCTCCTGAAAAAGAAAGAAAACATGTAGTAGCCTAACTCCCAAGGTCCTGGTAGTTGGTTCTCAACTATCTGGTGTCACTCAATTGCATCATGCAACTATAATGTTCAAGGGGCCTGTGCTAGTAAAAGATTCAAGTGATGACTCATCTTATCAAACTGTGTTTGGTAAATCAATGGGGTTTCAATCAAAATAAAAAGATAGATTAAAGGGTAAACCGGTAAGTATGAATCAAATTTATCTATCATCTGGACATATATCTTCCAATAATGAATGTTCTTCCAATCAGATCAAGAAAACAATAAGATGACACAATTTTTAGCATAATCTATACCACTCCATACATTTTAGGTGCTTAATTAACTTCACAATCACACATCACAAATAGTTCAAGGACTTTCAAAACAATGCACATTCATTCATCATCAAGATTATAGATCAACAGACTTTAATAATTTAAATTCAATGATAATCCAACAAGATAATCTTTAAATTTGGTTTCTTCTAATGACTTTCATCACATAAGAAACTATCATGCTTCAGCACAATCACTGGCATTCAGATGGATTATAACTTATCAGCCTTATCATGTAAAATAACTCAATGCAAACTCCATATTGCGTAAACCTATAAATTCTATTAACTGTAAAAGGATCAAGTAAAAAGTATCTCTGCAAAAACTCTACAAAATTCTATCTCCTAGTATTAGGTAAGGCAATTCTATTCTCAATTAGTTGACCTTTACAATATGATACCCATCTGGTATTTATAGATATACAAAAAGTGCAAACTTCACTTCTATTTTAGGCTATCCACCTTTTTAGGAACAACAACTTTCTTGGAAACTCAAATCAATTTGATCTTGAGTTCTTACATTAGACGTTCAGCTTAACTAAAAGTAGAAGATAGAGGAGAAGAAAAGAAATCATGTGCTCCCAAGACTGTCAGTGTTGTATGCATCCAACATGCAAGGATTCATGCATGCGAAGCTTGATCTACCATGAACTCATCATAGCTGGTGAAGACTTGCTGTAAAGTATCCATATTTGGCCCATCAATCCAGTCATCTTCAAATTTGATCCGACCCAACTTGACTGCAGCAAACTCTTTCATACTTTTCAACTTTGTCAATTCTCTTCCTGCAGCTTTTACTTCCTCTTTAACATCCATTAACCGATCCAAAATTGAATCTTCTCCATCATCCTCTTTTTGCATGAGTCCTTAAAATTTTTCATTCCATTGTTGTTTAACCTAACTCAAAGGCATGCAATCTTTTATCATTACATTCACATCTACAATTATGGCCATGACTGCTTCCAACTCTTCCAACTGCTCAGTCAAATTATTAATTGCTTCCTGAATCTCATCCTTGTGTTTGCTCAAAAAGCCAGTCCTAAACCTGAGTATGTGAAAATTCTTCTCCACAAAGTCTTTGTTATCATCCTCAAGTATAGATTTTTCTAGAAGAGTAGTTAGAGGCAATGTATTTACCTTTTCTAACTTTTCACTATACCCCTTATACTCTTCTTCTTTTTTTTCTGATGCCTCAATGTATTGATACATCTCTTTTATTCCTTTTGTTAAAATCTCACCTACGTCTCGGTTCAATTTGTCTATCCATTTGTCTACCATCTCCGCCTTACCTCATACTTGCATCAAATCATCTACCTCCTTTATACTTAACAAAATAGGAGTCTCAATGGCTGCAGCTTGTTGTGACCTTGGAGAGGAGACACTCTTCAAGAATGAATGCAACTGATCCAATTGAGCCTTAAGCTCATCCTTCTTTTGCTTTTCCTTTATCATTCTTGATTTAGTTGTTGAAGCCACTACATCAATTAAATTCATTTGCTGATTTCTAGTGGGTCTTCCCAAATTGACCATACTCAGCTGATAGTCTATTAGCTGCATATCCCCTACCTCCTTTTCTGTCATAGGCATGGCACATTCAACAACTATCTCCCCTTTATCTGTGAGTCTGGTAGAATGTAGAATTTTAGCCTTCTTCTTAGGCCTTTCTTGTTCAATTCCCTTCATCATGTCCTCCCAATTGAGAGGTTGTGGAGGTGTTCTTGCCCTTTTCTACAGGTCCAATTTTAATCATGTAGGAGTAATTGGAGCAGTAGTCATCATGGAAGAGGAAGCAACGACTATAGAAGGTGCTTGAATATTTTCTTGAGGTTGAGAATCAACCTTCACTTTCTCTTGTTGTTCCAACAGTATATGCATTTGTACAAGCTTTTCAGCCTCTTCTCTATCCTTCTGTTCTTGTATTTTCTTATCTTCCTCTTCTTTCCTCAACCTCTCTTCCTCCAACTGATTTCTCTCTACTCTTTCCTTTTCCAACCTTTCCTTTTCTAATTCTTCCTTCTCTATTCTTTCTATTTCTAATTCTTCCTTTTCTAAAGCTTCCCTTTCTAGAGCCTCCCTTTCCAATTTCTCTTTTTTTAAGGCTTCTAGCTTTTCCCTTTCTAACCTTTTTGCCTCCAAAGTCTTAATTTTTTCAGCTTCTGCTTCTTCGTCCTGTTGTTTCCTAATCAGCTCTTTGGCCTCTTTTTCCTTCCTTATCTTTTCTGCTCCTTTCACTTTTTATCGAGCTTCCTCTACAAGTTTCAACCTAGCAACCAGAATTTCCTTTTCCCTCTAGTTTCTTGCTTTCTCCTCCTCAAGATCATGAATCTTTTGTATCAATTCTAACTTGTCATTTTTTGCTTTGGCCCTGAGCTCATGCTCTCGTTGCCTAATTTGCTTCTCTACTTCATCAGTTGCTGACCTTGTTTTAGCTTGTTTTACCTTTAATTGATGTTGGTGAAGTAGAGCATCAGCTTGCATCTTAGCATCCATTTCCTTTTGGTTCTCCGCTGCAGCCATTGCATCAGAATCTCTTGTAGCATCTTCAAACATTTTCCATTGCTCTTCTTGTGTCAAAATATGCTCAATACTCTACTCTCAAGGCATGTTTTCTTGCAAATCCTTTTCTGATATAGTTGCATCTGAATCTGTCTCAACTTCTAGAACTTCTTCCTCCACTTATTTTCCCTTAGCAGCTATAGCCATGGTATGAAGAGCTCCTTATTGAACCTCTTTACTCTTTTTCCTTGTAAGTGGGGCTTGGGTGGATGATTAACCTAATGTAGGTGTTGAAACAATAGATCCTCCTATTGGAACATCTCCTTCTTGTGCTTCTTCTTCATCATCTACCACCTCAAGTTCTATTTCTTCAATGTCCGGAGGAAAGAATTCCAATGGCTCTTTGGGAGGTGTCTTCCATTTAATCCTCTTGTTCACTTTACCCTTCTTGGGATGTGGTTCTTGAGGAGTCTGGGTTCTTAGTACCAACCATTACACAGTCCTATCCAACACTTGCCTTCCTATCTTCTTAATATCAATGGTCTCCTCAGCATCCCAGTCAATCGGATCCAAACTCTTGGTGCCAATGTTCAAAGCTTCATATGATGGATCCAATAGAATTCCATCATCCACCAAAGTGTCAGGAATGCTCTCTTTAACACCTAATTCTTCCATGAGTGCAACTGACAATCTTTCATAGTTCTTCTTTCTCAAATCATACTCATCCTACCTATCACTCTAAAAGTCTTCTAACAAATTGAAATGTCTAGTGAATATTGAAGGTAATAAAGCATACATCTTCTTCTTTGGATCAAAATACTTACAAGCTATAGACAATCCCAATTTCAATTGTATCAGCTCATTACAAAGCACCTTTGCTCCCTTCAAGTGTTGATAGCTATATTCACCCAATTTCATGGGAAATTAATGACATCCAGTTTTATACTTGATCCCAAACCTAGCATTAACTCTGATAGCTTGATACACAAACTCCATGAGCACTATTCTGTTACTACAGCACCTTGGAAGCAAGTGTGGGTGGCCTTCAAAACCATATAACCTGAAGTATGTAAATTTAGGGTATTGGATATATCAACATCTCCATTCAGCAATGAAAGCCATAACTTCTTGGCTCAACCTGTATCCTGCATCCCCATTCAATTGGTTGATGATCACATATAAAATGCATCATTGACCCTTCTAAAATGAGTCTTAGCAGCTTGAAGAGATGACTGATCATAGTGTTCCCATACCTTCTTTTGCCCATCCAAGGCTCCCATTATACGAACTTTGTTTAAACCTAGAAAAACACCCACTCTTGCTGTTGCATAAACAATGTAAGAGGTCATAAAGAAGCACTTGGTTTTTCTTATCCTTGTTAATTGATCATGTATGGCATCAGAGACAATCATGGACCAATCAAACTATTGTTCACCTTTCAAGATGGTCCGAATAAAAGGAAACATCAACTCCTTGAAGTAAAATGCATCCCTCTTCCCAAAAATCCTAGACAACATCACAATGAACCTCAATATTTCTTCATAGAAATCTGTCCTCTTTGGCTAGTCTACAAGCTTGGATAGAGATTTCTTTTCTATCATCAGCCACTTCTTGTTCAAGTGAGATTTATTCGACTGCTTATACTTATTGTAATTCTCTAAGGCCTTGGACTCATTCAATTGCACTAAGTTCTTTGGATCTGGAACATCAAATATGCTCTGAAATGCTTAAGGAGTGAGATTAATAATCACATTGCCTTGTGAGTCCATGGATAGTCTTGTAGCAGGTTTGTAAGCACTGGCTACTATCATGATTAACTCTGGGCACTGGACAGATATAGGAAACAAAGTGATATGAGCTAACCTAGAGCTGGCAATTCTCTCCATAGTCAATGTAATATCCCTGTCAAATGCTTCTGAATACCACTCTTCAAAATTGTATTGACCTAAATTAGTGTCAGTGATATCTGACCAATTTGATTCCACCTTGCTCATCTTCACAACTGGACTTGCATGATTATACCTCAAGGTATAAGGCAGTTGTTCTGGTTTTGCCTTCTTCTGTTTTGGTGTTGCCTTTGATGTTTCTGCAGGCTAGTTTCTTCGAGCAGCTTCCCCTAATGTTCCTGACATCGTTAAACTCTCTTGCAATCAAAACCTCTAATTAGATCCTTAGATATCATTATAATTCATGATTTAAAACCATACTTTTCATATATGCACTGGAGGTGGAACCAGGCAGAAACATAACCCAAAACAATCTCTTTTCAGAACACTATCAGACTTGGAGCAAAAACCGATGTAGATTCTCAACTTAATAATAAATAGGATCAGAGTCGAAATCGGGGAGGTTATCGAAACCGGGATCGAAATAGAAAATGGACGAGGTTTTCTTCAAATTTTCATTCTTTCATATTCTATTTCCATTCCGCCTCCGCTTCCGATTTGGTCATCGTTATATTGAAGGAAGATTTTCTCACTATGCACGGAGTCGAAAATGGGATGGAAACGGAATCAATATCTTTACAAAACAAAATTCTCAAGTTCCAGATCGATTCTGATCCCCTCTCCACCTAGATTGACCATGACATCATTATCAGCTAACAACTTCACGATTTAACCTAGGTCATTAAAAATGAAAAAGGGGCTTAACACTATATTCATATGACCATGGGGAATGGCTATATATCTTTTAGGGTATCATATTCTGACTGATCGATAGACAAGAAACCCTAATGTAACAAACTTGATAAAACTAGGGCACAACTTTTAAACCTTACCACTTACCCATTTGGATCCACGACAAAACCCTAAGTAATAATGAATCAATTTACACTAACTCACTGTAAAAATCTCTAATCTACCTCACTATAGATTTCTAATCTAACTAACCACTATTTTAAAATCTAAACTTAAATCAACTCACTGTAAATCCAAATCAGCACAATGCAATCACGACTAAAGCCTGAAAGTGATTGTGCCCTAAAAATGAAACAAACAGAAATGAGGAAACAATCAGGTCAACAAAATAAAACAACCATTCAAACAAACATGCCAAGAAACATGAAATCATTTGAAAACAACATAATTTAGAGTACGGGAAACCGTATATACAAAACACACAACCATAAATAAAATGAAGATAAACAATAAGAAAACCTACCTCAAATACACAAGAATGTAGCTAACCTTCTAAACTGATCTAATTGCAACAATCTTCTCCTCCTTCAATCCTTTTGCTCAAATGAACTTTCCCGTTGCTCTTTCATGCTCTTCATTCTCTTAATAATGATAATAATGACTCGTTTAATCCTTAAATAAGGTAAAACAAGGATTTCAACCTACCCAAGTAGCAGTCATTAATGCACTTAATACACAGTTAAGGTGGAGTTGGAACTGAAAGTCAACCAACACTTCACAACAGTTCAAGTTCGGTCAAAAAGTCAATGATCCAAAAATGGCGGGGGCGGAAATAAAAATAGAAATTGAAATTCAGACCTTTTGTGAAATTTCCAAACTTCATTCCCATTTCGATTCTAGGTCTGCCAACTAAACATAAAACAAAAGAAAACACAAAAAAGTAAAACCAAAGATCGACATAACAAAACTTAAACAAAAAGACAAGACCTAGACCAAAAGTCAAAATAGCGGAGGTGGCGGTGGAATAAATTATGATTTTGCAATTTTTGGTAAAGACTAACTTAAAACCCGTTCCGGTTCTGCTGAAGACAAAACAAAAGATACAAACAAAAGACTGTTGGGATGGAAACCAAAACAAGTTTCAAAGGAGCTTTCAGAACCCGATTCTGTTCTAGTTCCGATTCCAACAGAGAAACCAAAGAAAATCAAAGTGTTGGAAGCAAAATGACTCCAAACTTTGTTTCCAAAAACAACTAAGTACAAAAATAACAAAGGGGGACCCATTTTGACCAAGGAAAAAGATGGGGTGGTTATGCAAGGTATAAAAAATGGCGACTCAGCTGGGAAAATGGTTTACCCATTTTCAAAATACCCAAAGAAAATTTCAATCACCCCAAAACTGCTTGGCTTATAAACACTTTAACTTGAATAAGATCAGATATATGTAGGATAAGTTTGAGTTTGAATCTCAGATGTTATGTGCTCATGAGTTATTTCTGAATCTAAGTGTGTGCATATATTGTGCATCATTGTTTGTAGATACTTTCTCTGTTTGTAAACAACTATACCTAAGATTCAAGCTACATAGGTTGAGTCATTTAACTATCGTGTAGTAAAATCCTAGGTATTGCTCAATTGCCAGATAGGCATCCATAGGCCCGATGGAGATGCCTCTAGTTCTCTCAAAGCATTGCTCTACTGTCATCCAGGCATCAATAGCCCCAATAGAGATACTTGATTACCCACTTGATATTTGAGTTTGCTTCTTTCTTTCTTTCTCTTTTCTTTTTACTTCACTTGTGGAAAAAAAATTTATGCATCTTTCTCAAATACTCAGATTCAGTGAATCTAAAATGTGGGTCGAGAACTACAATGGATTTCGTGATAGTCTTGGAATCGGATTTTTCACTTGAATCAAAGGTAGAATCATCCTAAAATAGACAGGTACCTACTCATGTAGATGTTTTTCTAATTTGGTGCCAGATCTTTGATCACAATTCATGAGATATTCACATTTATATCTTCTATCCTTAATAACTTTTCCAAGCCAAATTAGAATGATCATAAAACATAAGTTTTAGAATGAAATCATTTTCAATGATTATGATGAGAATACCTATTCCAATTTCTCTCCTAGTACCAGTAGTATACTTTGAATAACAACCCCCTAACTTGAGATGAGAAAAATGAGAATCCCCAACGAAACAAGACAAAACAAAAGAAAAGAAACAAACAAAGAAACAAAACAAAGAAACCAACCAACAATCAAAACTAAAAACTAAAAACTAAAAACTAAAACCTACAAACTAAAACCCAAACAGAAACTTAATTACATATGATACAGTATAGTACACATTTTTTTTCAAAACATCAGACTTTCTATGTACCAAAATAGTGCTTGAGAAACTAACCATTCACTGGTAACAGAACAGACTCCCTCGTTAAGGTACTCAAACGAAAAGCATTCTCACCTAAGATTTCAAGTACTTGATAAGGACCTAACCAAAGTCTATCAAACTTCTGATGATCTCCCTTCTTTTCTCTAGCCTTATCCCATAATAGCACAAGATCTGATATTCTAAAGGCTTTTACCTTGGCTCTTTTGTCAAACCAACGTTTAACAACAGCCTGATGTTTAGAGAATTGCTGCAAAGCAACATCTCTTTGTTCCTCCATATTTAATAAGTTAAGCAGTCTAACCTCAATCCTATCATCCTTGTTATAAAACTCCTGCATAAATTTCATAATAGGTATTTGTAAAAGAATGGGGAAGATTGGATCTTGGCCATAAACTAACCTAAAAGGTGAATTCCCTAGGGCTGCTTTGATTCTGATTCGATCTGCCCATAAAGCAAATCTCAATTGGGTGTGCTAATCCCTAGGGTTTCTTTCTAACAACTTTCTTATAGCTTCCAACAAGTTCTTATTTGTGGATTCATCCACTCCATTCCCTTGATGGTAATAATTGGAAGAATATTTTAACACAATCTTATGTTTATAGGCCCATGAAATAAACTTAGCAGAAGAAAAAACAGGGCCATTATCACATACCAGAGTAAATGGAACTCCAAACCTGGTTGTGATGTTTTCTGTCAGAAACTTGATGACCACCTCTGTGGTACTATTCTTGCAAGGTAGGGCCTCCATCCAATGTGTGTAATAATCCATTGTAGTCAAGATGAATTTATGACTTGTAGAAGAATTTGGATTAATTGCACCTACAAAATCAAGTGCCCATTGAGCAAATGGCCTTACCTCATATACCGATATTAAGGGCATTGCAAGATTTCTTTCTCTAGATGAAGAAGTTTGGCATACATGACAAGTCTTGCAATGTTGATGTGCATCTCTAAACACATAAGGCCAATAGTAGCCTAACCTTAAAATCTGATGAGCCAAAGCATCAGCTGATCCATGTCCTATTCCATGCCTTCCATGAAATTCACTTACAGCATGCTTAGCTTCTAGCTGATCCAAGAAAACGTAGATAGATCCCTTGGAAATTCTTCTTGCAGATTGATCCCCGTTTGAGCATATAATGGGAACTGTTCATCCTCAATGCTCTCCTTTGAGTAGCATTCATTCCCTCTGGACATTTGTTATTGAGGAGGAAGAAAACTAAATCTATATACCAGGGATCCTTTGTGAAAGATTGAACCATGTATTGTTGAAAAGTAATACTTTTTTCTACTTCTGCCATTGCCTTTGACAAACCTTGGCCTCAAATGAGTTTCATTGGGTGAATCTCCAAGTCAAATTCTTGTAAGATGGCCATCCATTTCCCTCTTCTTTCCCCTAGCTCACTTTGCATTAGGAGAGACTTTACAGCTGGATCCGGGACTATAGCCATGACCTGACTTCTGATTATGTAATGCCTAAACTTCTTTACTGCTCTAACCAATGCAAAGGCTTGCTTTTCTATTGATGAATACCTTACTTCTGCATTTTTAAATGGAGAGCTCATAAAAGCAATTGGTCTCTCCTCGTTTTGTTCTCTTCTTTGTGTTAAAACTGTTGCACATGAATGTTCAGAAGCAAAATAATAAATGTAAAAAGGCTTTAGATAATCTGGACTTGTCAAAATAGGTGCCTCAAATATAGCTTGTTTAATCTGCATGAAAGCAGACTTGGCCTCTTCACTCCATTCAATCTTCGCATCCTTCTTCATCATTTTATTAAGTGGTTTGACAATCTTAGCAAACCCTGTTATAAATTTCCTGACAAAATTGATCCTTCCAAAGAAAGACCTCATCTCCTTCTTACTTCTTGGTTTTGTCAACTTCAAAATGGCCTCCACTCGGTTAGGATCTATGGAAATTCCCTCCTCTGATATGATGTGTCCTAAAATCTTTCCTTCAGAAACTCCAAATACACATTTCTTTGGGTTGAGAGAGACACCATAACTGATACACTTTTTCAACACCTTTTCCAAGTCAGCGGCATGATCTTCTCTATTCTTAGAGAAGATGGTCAAATCATCCACATAGATGATTATACATTTCCCTACCAAATCTTTAAATGCTACATCCATCGCTCTTTGAAAAGTAGCACCAGCATTAATAAGACCAAAAGGCATTCTCCTGTAGGAAAACGTCCCCCACTTTATAGTGAAAGCAGTCTTCATCCTATCCTCATGACTTACAAGGACCTGATTGTATCCTGAATACCCATCCAAGAAAGACATCATCTGAGATCCATTGACCTTTTGCAATACTTCATCAAGGGAAGGTAATGGATAGTTGTCCTTCTCAAAGTCTTTGTTTAAATTCATGAAGTCTACACATAACCTTATTTCACCATTCCTTTTCCTTACAGGAACTAGATTAGCCACCCAAGTAGAGTGTCTAATTGGAAAAATTATTCTTGCAGCCAAAAGTTTCTACACTTCTTTCTAAATCAAAGGCTCAATTAATGCATCGACCGGGCGTTGCTTTTGGTGAAACGGCTTGGCTTCTAGCTTAAGAGGAATCGTATGTGTGATGACAGATGTATCAAAATTTTTCAAGTCATCATAGCTCCAAGCAATTGCTTCAATATTCTGCTTCAAGACCTTGATTATCTCATCCTTTATTTCCTGAGGATAGGTCTTCCCTATAAGAATGTTACTTTTTGTGCCTGTGTGAGTCAAATTAATAGATTCATACTTGCCTCCCTCACCCTTTGTAGGCATTCTTTGATAAGCTTGTGGATCTGAATCAAATATTCTTTCTAATGTTATCATCCCTTTGGGGATGTTATTGCTCTTTAAATCCAATATCCCTTATGGATTGTCACTTTCTGGATTCTAGTCTCCCTGATCTCTGTCAGAATCATCAATTATCTGCCCTTCAAAAACATCAAAATTTTCCAAAAAGGCCAATATATGTTGATCATCATTAAATACCTGAAAGTGTCTAAGATTGTCAGGGATTGCTGGGACTAAAATCAATTCTATTGAAAACCTTTTCAGATTTGAGTCTTGTATAGGCTCTAATGTACTAACAGCAATGGCAAGAGCATCTGCTATCAGATTTTCTTCCCTTGGAATAAGAGTAATTCCAAAGGCATCAAAATCTTCTATTAAATTCCAAACCCTATTTCTATATGTAGCCAATCTTTTGTTATGGCATGTGTATTGGCTACGCACCTATTTCAAAATTACCTCAAAATCTCCCATCACTATAAGAGCAATTACCTTCTTCTTATGAGCAAACATGAGCCCTCTTGCAAGTGCCTCATATTTAGCCACATTGTTAGTGCAACCAAACTGCAATCTATAAGAGGCAAAATAAGTTTTTCCTTTCGGATTAGTTAGTTCAATTCTTGCTCCACTTCCTGCTTTAGATTTAGAACCATCAAACTTAAGAGTCCATAACTGGTCTTTAGCTAGGAGTTCTTTCTTTTTAGAAGCAATAGGGAAGGACTCACTTGAGATGTGTGGTGCCTCAAACTTATGTTATTTGTCAGAATTTGTGTTGGGAAGAGGCTCAGTTAAAGATTTTCTTAAGTCTTCAATTTGTTCAACAACTACTTCCTGAATGATTTCTTGGGCTGATTTACCATCTAATTCATCTTTCATCAACTCTTTTGGCATTGGTAAAGCATCCAGGGTAGGTGGATTAAAAAGGCACTATGCTACCTTAATCTCTTCTTGAATTTCAAAACAAAACAATGGAGTATGTTCTATAGATGGGGAATTTTCCTTCTAAGAAGAGTTAATCTGAGTCAGAATGGTAGCATCCTTAACTTTGAAAGAGAACTCATTGATGAGAGTCTTAGATTCCTCATGGTATTTTTGTTGTGTCTGATCTATATGACCTAGAATATCTAGGCATGACTAACATGTCAACTCCGAATGGTTGTGATAGTGAATCCTGCACCAGTTAGGAAGTAATAAACTACTCAAGTCAGTTTCTTCTCCTAAAACAAGCATATCTTCTTGCAATTTCCTTATTAAAACCTGTTGGTTGATGCAGATCATGGGATCACTATGCTCCAAAGGTGAAGTATCCTGAGGACTAATTACAGACAATGTAAGAACTTCCTCTTGTTTGTAAACACCTATCTCAATTTTAAATAATGCTACCTCATTTGCAGCATCATATTCTGTAATCATATGTTTAAGCCTAGGTTCAATCTCAATTCCTATCTATGTGGCAACTCCTTTCCATGGTAACCACATGTGTGAGAAATCCAAGGATAGATATCCCCCTATACTTTTCATCAGTTCTCAACTTAGGAGCATATCATAAGTTTCTAAGATATTAGCTACTTGGATATCTATATAGGTCTAGATCCTTGGATCTGATCCAACCTGCACATGCATGTTTTTCAACTCACCTACAACATTAACTTTAGTTTTATCCAACCAAATCATCTTTTTATTGGGTTGGATAGGACTCAATTCTAACTTGTTACAAATTGAAAAAGGCATAACATTCCTTGATGCCCCAGAATCTAATGAGCAATTATGTAGGTTCTTTCCAAAGATACTCAAACTTAAAGGGAAAGGTGGGGTACTGGTCTTACCTTTATACATAGCTACATTTGTCTCCTTTGCGCTTGTCACTTTACCTTTCCATTTTAGGTGATCTGCCTCTTCTAAGGCCTTTAATACCACCTTCTGTTGAGGTGGGCACCACTTCATGATATCAAAGAAAGACAGTGATGTCTTCTGCCTTTGTAATTCTACATCAAAGTTAAACTCAAAATCATTCCTAACTTGATACTTAGGAAAAGAAGGTTGATTACCTCTATTCTGAGAATCAGAAGGTCCCTTTGGTGGAGGTGGATTGTTATCTAATTCTGATTTGGTGGAACCATATTGTTCAGAGGTGCAGATGTAGTGAATAGCCCCTTATTCTGATTTCTTAGAAAGTGACCACCCTTAGATTGGAAAGCTTGAGCATCATATACATCTTCTTTTGGCTCATTATCCCCTTGCATAGGGAATTGATATTTCTTTTCAATGGTTTCATAGGTCATGGCCATGCTGACTGATCCATTGTCATGATTGGAATTTCTTGCTGGAGGATGGGCATCAGCCTGTGCAATTTTCATAATTTTCTCCATTTTTGGGAAATTAACCTTAGAATGTGCTGATGTATCATATAGCCTACACCAATTGGTCATAAAATTCAAATCAGCAACATTAGCAGTATGTGGTCTTTCCTCACTTGCTTGATAATTATGAGGAACTCCCCCGTTATTAGGTCTGGTGTTCCACTGCCTATTATTTTTGTTGTTGTTGAACCTTTGATAGTATCCTCTGTTTTGATTTTGATAATTTTGATTTGAGGAGTTCTGACCCTGGAAGTTCCTATTGGTGTTCTGATTAGAGAAATTGCCCTGATTGTTATAACCTCCCTGATTGTTGTAATTCTAGTTTTGACTATGGGGAGGGTTTTTCCTGAGTTGTGCCATGTCATTCGACATCTGAGAGAGTGTTTTCTTGAGAGTCTCTACCTCACTTGTGAGTTGAACAGTTTGTTCATTCTACACATTGTGGACTATGGCTGGGGAATGGACATGGGTTGATCCTCTCCCTTATTGTGGTTGATATTGAGGTTGATGTGAATGATCCTGTATGCCATTTCCAAAGAAAGGCACAATAGGTGGAGCTTGTAACTCAGATGCAAGTCCATATTGGGAATAAGACATCCCAGGAATAGTATTGTATAATGGTGGATTAGGCATCTGATAATTCATTGGAGGAAGAGCTGCCCCTAAACCTGCTAGTTGTAAACTTATCTGTTGTTGCAATTTGATAGCCAGATGGTAAATTTTAGACAAAGAATCTATCTGATCATGTTTATAAGTTCTTTGTAAGAATAGGCCAATCAAAGGATCAACAGCTCTTAAATATGCCTGTATGGCCATACCCTCTGGCACTAAGTAAGGCTCTTGTAGCCTACAATACATCCTTTGGAACCTAGTGTTGAATAAGGGCAGTGGTTCATGATGTTCCTTTTTGATGGTGGAAAATTGGTGATACAATATGGCAAGGTCTACATAAACCCTAACCTGATTAATAAAAGCATTCTCTAAATCTGTCCAACCTAGAATAGATCCTTGGGGCAGATTTAGATACCAATTATATGCCATATCTCCTAAATAGTAAGGAAACAATCTACATACCACATCTTGGTGAGCAACCTGAGCTCGTGTGCAAGCATCTTTGAATGCGTATATATGTTCCTCAACACTTCTCGATTCTCCATGCATGTATTTCAGACAGAACTTCTCTGGGTTCTCTGGTAAATCATGGAATCCCTAGGAATAGTCCCTAACAGAGAGGGATTATTGACAAAGTAAGCGATCGGTGGGATTGGTCGAGCAAGTGGTGGTGCTACAGGATGAATTGGAAGTGACAAAGGCCTATTTGGTGGTGGTGTGGGTGGATTTGGTGGAAAACCCGATGGAGTAAGCGGTGGTGGTAATGCAGATATATCTACCCTACAAGCATGCGGTTTAGGTCTAACTGAGGTTTGAAGTTCTTCAAATAGTTCATGATTAGCAGAGGATCTGAGAACCCTTTTGTATCCCTTTGGTGAAAAAGATCTTCCACAAGCCAGCTTGTCCTTTCAGGCCCTCCCTTTAGCGCTAACTTCTATTGATAGTTAAAATGACACAAACAACATTAAAATAGAATATTTCTACTCTATTTCTCCTGAAAAAGAAAGACAGCATGTAGTAGCCTAACTCCCAAGGTCCTAGTAGTTGGTTCTCAACTGTCTGGTGTCACTCAATTGGTTCATGCAAGTGTAATGTTCAAGGGGCCTATGCTGGTAAAATATTCAAGTGATGACTCATCTTATCAAACTTTGTTTGGTTAATCAATGGGGTTTCAAACAAAATAAAAAGATAGATGAAAGGGTAAACCAGTAAGTATGAATCAAATTTATCTATCATTCATACATATATCTTCCAATAATGAATGTTCTTTCAATTAGATCAAGAAAACCATAAGATGACACAATCTATAGCGGAATCTATACTACTGCATACATTTTAGGTGCTTAATTAACTTCACAATCACACATCACAAATAGTTCAAGGACTTTCAAAACAATACACATTCATTCATCATCAAGATTATAGATCAACAGACTTTAATAATTTCAATTCAATAATAATCCAAAAAGATAATCTTTAAATCTGGTTTCCTCTAATGACTTTCATCACATAAGAAACTATCATGCTTCATCACAATCACTGGCATTCAGATGGATTATAAGTTATCAGCCTTATCAAGTAAAATAACTCAATGCAAACTCCATATTGCGTAAACCTGTAAATTCTATTAACTGTAAAAGGATCAAGTACAAAGTATCTCTGCAAAAACTCTACAAAATTCTATCTCCTAGTATTAGGTAAGCCAATTCTATTCTCAATTAGCCGACCTTTATAATATGATACCCATTTGGTATTTATAGATATACAAAAAGTTTGAACTTCACTTCTCTTTTAGGCTATCCACCTTTTTAGGAACAAGAAATTTCTTGGAAACTCAGATCAATTTGATCTTGAGCTCTTACATTAGATGTTCAGTTTAACTAAAAATAAAAGATAGAGGAGAAGAAAAGAAATCATGCGCTCCCAAGACTGTCAGTGCTGTATGCATGCAACATGCAAGGATTCATGCATGCGAAGCTGGATCTGCCATGAACTCATCATAGCTGGTGAAGACTTGCTGTAAAGTATCCATATCTGGCCCATCAATCGAGTCATATTCAAATTTGATCTGATCCAACTCGACTGCAGCAAACTCTTTCATACTTTTCACCTTTGTCAATTCTCTTGGAGCTTTTACTTCCTCTTTAACATCCATTAACCATTCCAAAATTGACTCTTCTCCATCATCCTCTTTTTGCATGAGTCCATGAAATCTTTCATTCCATTTCTCTTTAACCTAACTCAAAGGCATGCCATCTTTTGTCATTACATTCACATCTACAATTATGGCCATGACTGCTTCTAACTCTTCCAACTACTCAGTCAAATTATTAACTGCTTCCAGAATCTCATCCTTGTGTTTGCTCAAAAAGCCAGTCCTAAACTTGAGTATGTGAAAAGTCTTCTCCACAAAGTCTTTGTTATCATCCTCAAGTATAGATTGTTCTAGAAGAGTAGTTAGAGGCAATGTATTTACCTTTTCTAACTTTTCACTATACTCCTTATACTCTTCTTCTTGTTTTTCGGATGCCTCAATGTATTGATACATCTCTTTTATTACTCCTTCTGGGTGTTTGTAAGCTTCAAATACTATTGTTAAAACCTCACCTACCTCTTAGTTCAATTTGTCTATACATTTGTCTACCATCTCTACCTTACCTCTAACTTGCACCAAATCATCTACCTCCTTTTTGCTTAACAAAACAAGAGTCTCAATGGCTGCAACTTGTTGTGACTTTGGAGAGGAGACACTCTTCAAGAATGAATGTAACTAATCCAATTGAGCCTTAAGCTCATCCTTCTTTTGCTTGTCCTTTATCATTCTTGATTTAGTTGTTGAAGCCACTACATCAATTAAATTCATTTGCTGATTTCTAGTGGGTCTTCCCAAATTGACCGTACTCACCTGATAGTCTATTAGCTGCATATCCCCTACCTCCATTTCTATCATAGGCATGACACATTTAGCAACTATCTCCCCTTTATCTGTGAGTCTAGTATAATGTAGAATTTTAGCCTTCTTCTTAGGCCTTTCTTGTTCAATTCCCTTCATCATGTCCTCCCAATTGAGAGGTTGTGGAGGTGTTCTTGCCCTTATCTGCAGGTCCAATTTCAACCATGTAGGAGCAATTGGAGCAGTAGTCATCATGGAAGAGGAAGCAATGACTGTAGAAGGTGGCTGAACATTTTCCTAAGGTTGAGAATCAACCTTCGCTTTCTCTTGTTGTTCCTACAGTATATGCATTTGTACAAGATTTTCAGCCTCTTCTCTATCCTTATGTTCTTGTATTTTCTTATCTTCCTCTTCTTTCCTCAACCTCTCTTCCTCCAACTAATTTCTCTCTACTCTTTCCTTTTCCAACCTTTCCTTTTCTAATTCTTCCTTCTCTATTCTTTCTCTTTCTAATTCTTCCTTTTCTAAAGCTTCCCTTTCTAGAGCCTCCCTTTCCAATTTCTCTTTTTCTAAGGCTTCTAGCTTTTCCCTTTCTAACCTTTCCGCCTCCAAAGTCTTAAGTTTTTCAGCTTCTGCTTCTTCTCCCTGTTGTTTCCTAATCAGCTCTTCAGCCTCTTTTTCCTTCCTTATCTTTTCCGCTCCTTCCTCTTTTTGTCGAGCTTCCTCTACAAGTTTCAACCTAGCAACCAGAATTTTCTTTTCCCTCCGGTTTCTTGCTTTCTCCTCCTCAAGATCATGGATCTTTTGTATCAATTATAACTTGTCATTTTCTTCTTTGACCTTGATCTCATGCTCTTCTTGCCTCATCTTCTTTTCTACTTCATCAGTTGCTACCCTTGTTTCAACTTGTTTTGCCTTTAACTAATGCTGGTGAAGTAGAGCATCAGCTCACATCTTAGCATCCATTTCCTTTTGGTTCTCCACTACAGCCCTTGCATCAGAATCTCTTGTGGCATCTTCAAACATTTTCCATTGCTCTTCTTGTTTCAGAATATGCTCAATACTCTGCTTTAGAGGCATGTTTTCTTGCAAATCCTTTTCGGATAGAGTTTCATCTAAATCTGTCTCAACTTCTAGAGCTTCTTCCTCCACTTCTTTTCCCTTAGCAGTTTCAGCCATGGTATGAAGAGCTCCTTCTTGAACCTCTTTACTCTTTTTCCTTGTAAGTGGGGCTTGGGCGGATGATTCACCTAATGTAGGTGTTGAAAGAGTAGATGCTCCTACTAGAACATCTCTTTCTTGTGCTTCTTCTTCATCATCTACCACCTCAAGTTCTATTTTTTCAATGTCTAGAGGAAAGAATTCCAATGGATCTTTGGGAGGTGTCTTCCTTTTAATCCTCTTGTACCCTTTACCCTTCTTGGGAGCTGGTTCTTGAGGAGTCTGGGTTCCTAGTACCAACCATTTCACGCTCCTATCCAACACTTGCCTTCCTATCTTCTCGATATCAATGGTCTCCTCAGCATCCCAGTCAATCAGATCCAGACTCTTGGTGCCAATGTTCAAAGCTTCATATGATGGATCCAATACAATTCCATCATCCACCAAAGTGTCAGGAATGCTCTCTTTAACACCTAATTCTGCCATGAGTGCAACCAACAATCTTTTATAGTTCTTCTTTCTCAAATCATACTCATCCTGCCTATCACTCCAAAAGTCTTCTAACAAATTGAAATGTCTATTGAATACTGAAGTTAATAAAGCATACATCTTCTTCTTTGGATCAAAATACTTACAAGCTATATACAATCCCAATTTCAATTGTATCAGCTCATTATAGACCACCTTTGCTCCCTTCAAGTGTTCATAGCTATATTCACCCAATTTCATGGGAAATTTATGACATCCAGTTTTATGCTTGATGCCAAACCTAGCATTAACTCCGATAGCTTGATACACAAACTCCATAAGCACCATTTTGTTACTGCATTACCTTAGAAGCAAGTGTGGGTGGCCTTAAAAACCATATAACCTGAAGTATGTAAATTTAGGGTATTGGATATACCAACATCCCCATTCAAAAAATGAAAGCCATAACTTCTTGGCTCAACAGATATCCTACATCCCCATTCGATTTGTTTATTATCACATATAAAAATGCATCATTGACCCTTCTAAAATGAGTCTCAGCAACTTGAAGAGATAACTGATCATAGTGTTCCCATACCTTCTTCTGCCCATCCAAGGCTCCCATTATACCAACTCTGTTTAAACCTGGAAAAACACCCACTCTTGCTACTACATAAACAATGTAAGAGGTGATAAAGAAGCACTTGGTTTTTCTAATCCTTGTTAACTGATCATGTATGGCATCAGAGACAATCATGGACCAATCAAACTATTGTTGACCTTTCAAGATGGTTTGAATAAAAGGAAACATCCACTCCTTGAAGTAAAATGGATCTCGCTTCCCAAACACCCTAGACAACATCACAATCAACCTCAATATTTCTTCATAGAAATCTGTCCTCTTTGGCTGGTCTGGAAGCTTGGATAGAGATTTTCTTTTTCATCAGCCACTTCTTGTTCAGGTGAGATTTATTCAACTTCTTATACTTATTGTAATTCTCTAAGGCCTCTACCTCATTCAATTGCACTAAATTCTTTGGATTTGGATCATCAAATATACTCTGAAATGCTTGAGGAGTGAGATTAATAATCACATTGCCTTGTGAATCCATGCATAGTCATGTAGCCAGATTTTAAGAACTAGCTACTGTCATGATTAACTCCAGGCACTGGACAGATATAGGAAACAAAGTGATATGAGCTAACCCAGAGCTGACAATTCTCTTCGTAGTCAATGTAATATCCTTGTCAAATGCTTTTGAATACCACTCTTGAAAATTTTATTGACCTAAATTAGTGTCAGTGATATCTGACCAATTTGATTCCACCTTGATCATCTTAACAACCAGACTTGCATGATTATACCTCAAGGTATAAGGCAGTTGTTCTGGTTTTGCCTTGTTCTGTTTTGGTACTGCCTTTGATGTTTCTGCAGGCTGGTTTCTCCAACCAGCTTCCCCTAATTTTCCTAACATCGTTTAACTCTCTTGCAATCAAAACCTCTATTTAGATCCTTAGATATCATTATAAATCATGCTTTAAAACCATACCTTTCATATATACATCGGAGGCGGAACTAGGCAGAAACATAGCCCAAAACAATCACTTTTCACAACACTATCGAACTCGGAGCAAAAACCGATGTAGATTCTCAACTTAATGATAAACGGGATCGGAGTCGAAATCGGGGAGGTTATCAGAACTGAGATCGGAATGGAAAACGGTCTTGGTTTTCTTCAAATTTTCATTCTTTCATATTCTATTTCCATTCCACCTCCGCTTCCGATTTGGTCTTCGTTAGCTTGAAGGAAGATTTTCTCACTATGCACGGAGCCGAAAATGGGATGGAAACGAAATCAATATCTTTACAAAACAAAATTCTCAAGTTCAAGATCGGTTCCGATCCTGTCTCCACCTAGATTGACCATGACATCATTATTAGCTGACAACTTCACGATTTAACCTAGGTCATTAAAAATGAAAAAGGGGATTAAAACTACATTCGTATGACCATGGGGAATGACTGCATATCTTTTAGGGCATCATATTCTAACTAATCGATAGACACAAAACCCTAATGTAACAAACCCGATAAAACTAGGGCATGGATTTTAAACCTTACCACTTACCTGTTTGGATCCACGACAAAACCCTGAGTAATAATGAATCAATTTACCCTAATTCACTGTAAAAATCTCTAATCTAACTAACCACTATTTTAAAATCTAAACTTAAATCAACTCACTATAAATCCAAATTAGTACAACGCAATCATGACTAAAGCGTGAAAGTGACCATGCCCTAAAAATAAAAAGAACTCAAAATGAAACAAGTAGAAACGAGGAAACAATCAGATCAACAAAATAAATCAACCATTCAAACAAACATGCCAAGAAACATGAAATCATTTGAAAACAACTTAGTTCATAGTACGGGAAACCGTATATACAAAACAAACAACTGTAAATAAAACAAAGAACAACAATAAGAAAACCTACCTCAAATACAAAAGAATGCAGCTAACCTTCCGAATTGATCTAATCGCAACAATCTTCTCCTCCTTCTATCCTTTTTCTCAAACGATCTTTGCCGCTACTCTTTCGTGCTCTTCAATCTCTTAATAATGATAATAATGACTCGTTTAATCCTTAAATAAGGTAAAACGAGGATTTCAACCTACCCAAGCAGTAGTCATTAATGCACTTAATACGCAGGTAAGGCAAAGTCAGAACTGAAAGTGAACCAACACTTCACAACAGTGCGACTTCGGTCAAAAAATCAATGATCCAAAAACGGCAGGGGCGGAAATAAAAATAGAAACTGAAGTTTGGAACTTTTGTGAAATTTCCAAACATCATTCCCATTCCGATTCCGGGTCCACCAACTAAACATAAAACAAAACAAAACACCAAAAAGTAAAACCAAAGACCGACTTAACAAAACTTAAACAAAAAGACAAGACCTAGAGCAAAAGTCAAAATAGTGGAGGCGGCGGTGGAATAAATTATGATTTTGAAATTTTTGGTAAAGACTAACTTAAAACCCATTCTGGTTCCGGTTCTGCTGAAGACAAAACAAAAGATACAAACAAAAGATTGTAGTGGTGGAAACCAAAACAAGTTTCAAAGGAACTTTTTGAACCCGATTCTATTCCGGTTCCGATTCCTATAGAGAAACCAAAGAAAAACAAAGTGTTGGAAGCGAAATGACTCCAAACTTTGTTTCCAAAAACAACTAAGTACAAAAATAACAAAGGGGGGCCCATTTTGACCAAGGCAAAAGATGGGGTGGTTATGCAAGGCATAACAACTACCTATGCTTGGGTCATTTACATCTTCACCTCTCTCCACAAGCCACATGTGCCTATGGGATTTTTTAGGTCTGGGTCATTTTTTTCCCAAATTGTTAATGGTTTTGTATGAGTTTATCTCCCTTACCCCTTTCTAGTAGGTGTCAACCTACCTTGTATATAGTCATTTTTGGGTATTTTTACTTGTTTCGTTTGTTGCCCTTCCCATTTTCTTGAATTTATTACCTAATAGATTGGACTGGTCTAATGCTTCTAGGTTCCTAACTGCATCCTTTTTAGTCCTTGTCCCCAATAAAATCCCATCATATCTAAATTTTAGGACCAATCTTTGTAAATGGGCATCCCCATGTTAAATTTTGGTTAAGTCCTTACCTGGGCGATGTTTTATTAGATATTTCTAACCTGGGTGGTGTTTTAATCTGTCACTTAACTTCCCACTTTTCCATCCAAGTTCTTTACTTATCTATTTTCTTAGGCCTAGTGGTTTTTTATGTCTTTGTTGTAACTCATTGCATATTTTAAGTCTTTCTTTTCAAAGGCTAGCGGTCCATACACAGGGTTCATGAACTTGTTGAAAATACTGTCGATGATATTTTTTGAATTTTTTCAAAGCCAAGTCAAAATCAAAGTGGTTCTTATAACTACATCAATGATTTGTGAAGTTCTATGAACTCCCCACATTACCTTAGGAATGCATTCTCAAAGAAATTAACAAGTCATCATGCAACTTATCATATTTATGTGCATTTCATATAAACAAAGAAAATATTACTACTGCAAAAATGAAAAAGATGCCATCTAAATATAGCTAAGAAAATAAAATTAAAGACAAACTTTATCATAATGCAAAGAATTGACTCCAAAAATATAAAATGATATATTTTATTATTATATATATATATATATATATATTTATGGAAATACAAACTTTTTGTCGATTACAAAAAGGGGGAGCCAAGAAATATAAAAATTATGGTATTTTCATGCACAAAGGGTGAACATCAACATGTGGATCACTTGTACTACCACCTAGATGCAATCAATCTAGGTAGGTGAAAACTAGCTCTCATGAGAATGCAGGAAATGGGCAAAGAGCCCGATGTTGTTTCTCACTAACCCTGCACGTAGGAGGGTCACTACCTCTTCAATGACTTCCTTTTAGGTTGTAGTTGTGGTAAAAATAGCATCACCTACCAAGCCACTTCAAGGGTAGTTGTTGAGGCCAAAAATAGCTATGTTCACTCGGTTTATAAATTTTTCTTGGACTAGTCACTGTGATGCCCTCATCTCCCAGTCATGACACCTAGAGGTGTGGATTACAATGTACACAAAATACTTTAAGAGCATTGCATTGTGCACATGTACCTGGTTCAAAAATTTCTCTCCTAGGATGTTGCACAACACCTCTTCTTCAATCTCACTATCAATTATGAAGACCTATTTCAATCGATTAGGAAAATGATTAAAGAAAGGATTGTATTCAATTTCTTCAATACTAATGAAATCATTCATGGACACTCCAGAGCTCCGAGCACTCCCATGTTTGCAGGTTGGTGAAGTGAGGTATTTCTTATTGAATTTATAGAGGGTTGTCATGAAATTTTAGCTAAAGGTGATCAAGATGATAAGATGGTGATATGGTTGGGATTAATGATCGATATGACTAGAATTTAAGCTATTTTACCAATTGATTATCTTGCTAGATTCCTTGCATGTGTGTACCTATCACATCTCCATGATAGTTATTTAATAGTTAAATTGTGAGGTATGCAAACCATTTCAAAATCAATGCCTAGGAGGCGAGATTTAAATCAAGAAATGCTCAAGAATTGTTTAAAGTCTTTTCATTGGCAATGTAATCATGCCATCTATTTATTATTTCTTGATCATCATCTTTCAAGATAAATGGTTAGGCTACAAGAAGACGTTACTGAAACCAATCAATAACCATCAAGAGACAAATACAACCCCTATATCTAGGTGAAATTTCATGCAACAAGGGTCTGATCTCTAGAGAATACATTATGTTGTAGCTGAGGAAGGAACACTTAGGATTTTTTTTAGTAATTTATTTATGATTGCACTAACTTCCAATCTATGTTTTTAAAGTGGAATTTAATGTTGATCGTACTGACCTGTGAGTCATGTGAATAAATAGAATACATTTTGGTGTAAGATTTATTAGTGAAACTGCATTTATTTCCTTCATTACAATTATGAAATATCTCATTTCTACCTACACTAGATTTCTTCATTAGTTTGGTATAGTCTGTGAGCTATTAGACTGATGATCTTTTAGGATTTGTTTCAAAATAATCACATTTTAATGGGTTAATATCAGTTTCCATATCACTTTTTGGTTAAAATCTAACTTTCACTTAAATTGCATGAGGGAGTTGTACCTCTTAATTTAGAGGAAATTCACAAATGCAATTGTGGCCTTTCTAGAGCTATTAGAAAATTGGTACTAGTGCTTATTAGGTAGGAGATTCATTTATTAACGGCATATTTATCAAGGGCCAATTCATTTGCTAACAATAGACAAACCCAAGATACAATGCTCAAATTTTTGAGGAAATTTTGAAGCAAACATTGAAAATGTCTAGCTAAGGTCCTTCCTTCAAAGGTCATTTGAATGAAGCTACCTTTGATTAAATATTATTCCTTCATTTTAAGATACCTTCATTTGAATCTCTCTATGTAAAGAGGACCTTTGAATGGAGAGTATCTTCACTTGAAATTTAAACTTTGACCAAAGGACCTTCATTTGAAGAAATATCATGAAACATACGTAGTTCAAAAAATATTTACCACTTCCTCCCGAGATTTTTGTGTGCCCATTTTGGGACTTAGTATTGTGGGATTACCCTCCTATTCTCTAACAAAATTTGATAAAACAATTGAATGCATGTTTGATAACTACCTTTTCAATACCAAATGAACTCTTTATCTTTCTAATTGCCAGAAAAGGCTATAATCATAATATAAAATAACACAACCTTTTTACAAATTTATTTTTTCATTATACTCTAAAGAAATCTATGGATAACACTCTTTTTAGGGATGGATTCAATGTTAATGAGTTAATCATATTTATTTTCTATTGGAGAAAGATGATTTAGATAATTTACTGGCATTGACATCTTCTTGTAGCAGTTATTTTTTCCCTTTATCAGCCTAACAATTCATTATCGAAGGGACCTTGATCATAGTCCCTTTGATGGCTCAATATCACTCTTTGGAGGTCATGTGTTCTCATCGATGCGTAGCAGTCTCTTAGAAGGGAATTTCAAGTAGTCCCTTCAACAATCCAATAAGCCTTTAATGTTTTGACTTAGTCTTCATTAGCGTTATGTTCTATTGGTAAAATTTGGTCACTTCGATGGGACCTTTTAAGTTGCCTCCTCAACAACTCAAATCTTTGTCTTGGTCACCATTGGAAGAACTTGGGCTCATCAAAGGGACTCTATCCTGAGTCTCTTCGATGGCCTGATGGAGCTATAATGTTGTAGAATTGTACCTAGGGGCAATTTCACATTTTAGCACTTTGCCTAGCATTATTACACCTAAGAGCATTTATGAAAAAATTCCCATAGGTCAAAATTCCAAAATACTGAATCCATATAGACTAGTGGAAAATCAATAGCATCCAAATGAAATGTTTCCCAAAATTATTGTCATGGATGCCTGCGTGACACATAGACATTTGCACGACACACTAGCATTCTAAATAGTTTTCTAAGTATGAAATGAGGAATCTTGAATCTTAACTCTTGCCATGTGTCTTAGTAGTCAAGGTTTCAGGTGTAACAACTCTTTTCCACCCTTGCATGCAATAAAACCCCTCATTTTCTCTCATTTTTGGGGTTCAAGTCATTCAATCAAGTTCTCTTCGAATTCACTCTTGAGTTCTCTTCATTCTGGATAACAACACTCTCACAAGCAAAGCTATGTTAGACTAAGGTCCCTCCAACAACTACAACTCTCAAGAAAGTATTCAATGGTGAATTTGTGTGCTCGAAATAGGTCCTAGGCCCATACGTAATGTGCTCTCTCATTATTTTCTATTCACTTGTTCATTTACTACTTTGTGGTGCAGGTTCTACTCCTAAAGTGATTTTTCCATTTCGGTTACACTCCTTTTCTATCTGGTTGTCCATGGAGGTTGGAACACCAAAGAGAGGGTCTGACTGAGGTAGACCTCTATATAGCCCCAACCTTTTCCCCTTGTTCTTCTATGTGTAGGTTACAAAGTGGAGCTTGGAGTGAAGAATCGAACATCCGGTTGAGGGTAACTTTTCTCCAAGTTCTTCTTGTGCTTTTCTTATAGTTTCTATTATATATTATCTTATTTTGTTTAGTAGGTCCTAGATCCAAGTTAGTAAGTGAGACCTTATTTTTCTTAGGATTCCAACACACTAGTTGGATGACAGTGCACCGCTCTAGCATCCTAAATCCATCTTTTCATCTTTTGGCCAAGAGCTCCTCCACCAGAGGCAAAAATCTAGAAGTTTCACTCTCTTGGGACCTAAAGTAGTTTTCCTTAAAATTTAACACATGATCATTTCCTTTGCAATTTCTTCATTTTTTTATGCTGAGGTGGATAAGGGTAGTTCATTCCCTGGAAATCTCTTGATAGTGAAGAGACACGTATGCAATGAATCCCTCTCATCTTACATTTTGGCGAACCCGATGTGAACATGTGGGATCTATTTTTACAAATTTTCCATCTCTATCATCATAATTTCTCTAAGGAATATTTTGACATGTTGGATGACACTTTAGATGATTTCTTATTGACACCTTCCTCTATCCATGAATTTTTCAAGAAAACGTATTCTCAATAAGTTAAGGAATTGATAATGTTGTAGTGCTCTCTGTGGCTCCTCCAAGCCCTAAGAAACCTATCATTTACTTGATCCCGGCTAGCCCTTGTCCAAGGAAATATCATTCTATCTATGGGATTTCATACCATGACGATTCACTTGACTTATATCCAAGGTTCATAAAAGCTATGAACTATAATTCTTATAATATCATTGGGAATACATATAACACAAGAAGAAACAAACAAAATTTGGATCAGTAACCTTTTGTTCCTACAACTAAAGCTACTCAAGTCCCTACTTCTTTACCTCCCTCTCAACCAAATATTCCTTCAACACCTACCTGGTGATTATGATTTTGTTGAGCAACTTCATTTTACTCTAGATAATATCTTACTTTTGGATTTGCTTATGACCGCTTTGGTTTATTAGAAAATGCTTTAGGAAGCCTTGTAGAATATCCTCTTGCCTATATCCTATAGGCATATGGATGTTAATGTGTTGTTGGCTCATATTAATGTGAAATTTTTGAATATTACATTGCATTTGTAAGAACTCCTACCTCTATATGTGTAGAAATAAGAAGACCCTTTGATGATTATAATTAATGTTAATAAAATTGGTATTAGGCGTACCCTTGTTGACACTAGTTCATCTCTCAACATTTGCGGTATAGACCTATTACCTAAGATTAAAGTTGATTCATCCTTTCTAGCTACGTCTTCTTTGTACATTCATGGGTTTGATAATGCTAGCCACCAAGCTTTGGGCATGATAATACTATCTTTGCAGCTAGTCTGCGTTACTCTACCTACTTTGGTTTATGTGATTCCTCGACCTTTACCTTAAAATCTCCTTTTGGGAAGGCCCTGGATTCATGTTATGGGTGTTGTAACCTCTACATTACATCATTATTTAAATTTTGTTGCAAAAAATTGGGTGGTCATAGTTAAGGTTGATCTGAAAGCTATTCACCTTTTTGATTTAGTGGTTATTGGTCGGTCTTCACTTGTCTCCACCCTTAAGAATTGTATTCCATCTCTAACTATTGATGCTATGGAATTTTCCTCAACAATACCCTCTATGGAAGTTGTTCGCGAAGCGAATGTTGCTAAATATGAAACACCTAAATCAGAAAGTCCTAAGTCTTTTCCATCTATTCCTTCTAAGTCAAATGCTTTCCTTGGTGATAATTGGGGTTCCTTGGAATTATTTTAATTCTTCATTACAAAATACAAAGTGAGTCCCATTCGTCTAGACGTTCCAAATACCTCTGATGAAAAGGTGGAAAATTCTCTCATGGAGGGGAAGAGGTGTGATCCTATCCAGGAGAATATTCCTTCCTCTACTGAGGAGAGTAGTCCCACTCTTGCGAAAGAGGTTAATATTTTTGAACCAAGTAAAGGAGATGGATGTGCTCTCATAGAGGCATTTAATGCTCACTAGTGGAATGAATCCCTTTATGTAGATCTGCCATCTCCCAAAATTTTACAAACTCGTTATGGTTTTAGATATGAACTCGCTTCTTGATATGGCTATGGTTAGAAAGGCCTAGGGCATATTGAGCAAGGAATCCAAGCCCCTATCTAGTTTAAGCTACGAAATTGCTATCTAGGTTTGGGGTGTTCTATCGAGCAATCTAAACATAAACCTTGGTGGAGTGTTAATATGATATTAGTTGAACCACTAAGTTTGGTCCATCTTAAATTAATAGAGGATAGGGGGAAGGCAGAGAAATTCCCTTTGGATCTTTTCTCTTTGGATGAAGCACTAGATGAATATTTAGGATGCTACTCCACTTTTCCTCTCTTTCATCATAAAAGATGATTACTGTACCACTTGCATGAGAGAGCATATTGTTTAGAATTTGTCTTGAGTGTTGATGAGGAGGACCCTCTATCCAATATTGGTGATGATGTTCCAATATCACATCCTAGAGATCATAGTTCTCTTCTTAAGGGAGAAACCATTGGAATCTCTATGGATCCTAAGTCTTCTAAAAATGTGATCAAGATTTGGAAGTACCTCTCTTCTAAAGAAGTTGAGGAACATTTTGGCCTGATGCATTCTCATCCTAACATATTTTCTTGGACGCATGAGGACATGCTCATTATTGATAAGTATATAGTGGTTGATAATATTCTCCTATGTCCCGATGCCAATCAAGTTATGCAAAAAATCTGAAAGATCAATCCCAAGGTGGCATTGATGATTAAGACTAAGATAAAGAAGTTGTTGAAAGTAGGATTTATCCATCCAATCGACTACTCCGCTTAGATCTAAAATATTGTTGCTGTTAGTAAACCCAATGACCATATTCGCATATGCATTAACTTTCATGATCTCAATAAGGCTTCTCTTAAGGATGATTTTTTGTTACGTAATATAGATATGATTGTGGACTCGACTGCATGCCATGCATCATTATCTTTTATGAATGGTTTCTCAAGTTACAATCAAATTCATATTAATCTAGAGAATCAGTACAAGACATCCTTCACTACACCTTGGGATACATTCTATTATATGGTCAAGCCTTTTGGGTTATAGAATGTAGGAGCTACTTACCAATGGGAAATGACCCTTATATTCCATGATTTCCTTCATAAGATTTTAGAAGATTATGTTGATGGCATCTTGGAAAAGTCTATAACCCATTAGCATCATGTGAAGAATCTTCATTTTATTTTTGAAAGGATTCAACTCTTGAAGATGAGACTTAATCCTCCTAAGTGTGTCTTTGACGTTGATGCCTACAAAAATTTTGGACTCATAGTCTGTCATCATAGAATCTAGGTCGACACAAATAATATTGATGCTATTGTTAACATGCCTCCACCCAGAAATATTACTAAGTTGCAATGTTTACAAGGAAAGATTTAGGAAATTCGTAGATTCATATCTCAATTTGTTGATTGTACCCTTCTTTTCACTCACTTGTTAACGAAGGGTGTTAATTTTATGTGGGATGGACAATGCTAGAAATATTGAGTCAATCAAAGAATATTTGGCCAATCCTTCTATATTAATGTTTGCTAAGCAGGATACACCCTTCTTGCTTTACCTCGGAGTATCACCATATGCTTTGGTGGCTTTGTTGGCTCAATATGATGATGCCAGAAAAGAGAGAGTGGTCTACTACATTAGTCATGTTTTGGTTGTTTTTGAAACTCATTACTCTTCCATGGAAAATCAATGCCTTACTCTTGTCTTTGCTACATAGAAGTTAAGGAACTACCTTCTCCATGTCGAAACACATGTTATTGTAAAAAGTGACCTTCTAAGACATGTTCTCTATTATCAACCTTGTTGGGAGGTTAGCGAAATGGGCGATGTTGATTTTTGAGTTCAAGATAAAGTTTGTTACTCAAAAGTTGATAAAGGGTCAAGCTATTACCAATCAATTGGAAAATGCTCCCTCATCTCACTCCTTCTTAGGTTTGGATTTATTTATGGATGAGAACATTTTTGCAATCAATTATGACCTTGAATTGAAAATGTACTTGGATGGATCGAAATGGCAGACTAGCTCTGAAGTAGGTGTGGTTTTAATATCACCCGAAGGTAATTCAGTCCCTCTCTCCTTCACTGTCCTTGTACTAATAACATCGTTGAGTACGAAGCTCTCATTATTGGCTTGTGTGTTGCGATTGGTCTAAAAATAAAACATCTCCATATGCTGGGTGATTGTAAGCTCATTGTGAATTAGATTATAGGGACCTCCCAAGCTAAGAAAAGTAAGTTATCTGTATATCGATACCTTTATTTTTCCTTTCTTAGGTGGTTCTCCTCCTTCACAATAGACAGTGTCCCTGGGAGGGAGAATAAACATGTAGATTCCATGGCAAGTGACTTGCTTCCCCGGTACCTTTAGATGAGGATACGAAAGAATACCACTTCATTCTTCAGGTCCTTTAGTCTCCTATTGTTTCTAATCAACCTAAATCTAATGCCTTTGTGTGTTTTCATGTGGACTTGGGAGAATGGTTCTCTCATATTTACAATTATTTGAAGACTGGAAGCTTTCTTGCTGATGCAATGAAAAAAAATCACACTCGTATATGAAATATTTAAGCTAATTATTTTGTTGTGTTTAATGTTCTTTATCAGAAATCTTATAACAACTTGCTCCTTTGATGTCTCACAAAAGTGGAAATACCCCTTGCCCTTAAAGAAGCTCACTCAGGCTTTGGGGGTAGACACTTTGGTGGTAAATCCCTAGTGAGGAAATTGATACGCATTGGGTACATTTTCCAAATGATGGAACAAGATTCCTTTGATTTTATTAAGAAGTGCCCACAATGTTAGCAACATAGTTTTCTTATTTACACACTTGCATAAGAGCTACAAAACCATAACTCTCCTTAGCCAATCATAAAATGGGGGTTGGATATTATTGGAAAAATATCAGCTCCTTCCTCTAAGGGAAATACCTTCATCAACACTACTATAGAGTACTTCACAAAATGGATCAAATCTATTATGCTCCTCTCCATGATGGCTAAAGCTATTTTCAGTTTTCTTCTGAATAACATTATTTCTCATTTTAGATTGTCTTCTACACTTGTTTTTTACAATAGAACCCCATTCAAGAACAATTAAAGTGCTCAATTCTTAGAGAATTTTCACATTCAAGATAGATTCTTTACAACTTATTATCCTCAATCCAATGGCCAAGCAGAAGCATCTAATAAGACTCTTGAGCTCATTCTTTGTAAAAATTTAATAAACATGGTAAGGATTGGCATATTTTAAATTAACATATGCTTTGTGGGCCTTTTACATGAGTGTTCAAATGGTGATGGGAACAATGCCTTACAACCTTGTGTATGGTGTTGAAGCTATCATGCCTTTAGAGTTAGAAATCTTATCTTTACGAGTTTCCCTTAAGGGGTTAATTGAGGATGAGACTTATCGAGCTAATCATTTGCATTGGCTAGAGATGCTTGATGAGCACCGATTACAGGTCCTCGAACATCTTAAAGATTTTCAATGATAGTTGTCAAGATAGTATAATCAAAATGTGCTTCCTAGAACCTTAAAACTAGGTGATCTAGTTCTCTATGAAAATAAGAGAAAGGTAAATTTTCCACATGATCAGAGGGGAAAACTTAGTGCTAACTAGTTAGGCCCTTACATTATCATCTCCATGTATGGTTTAGGTGCCTATGGATTATCGTCTATGGATGGAATGCCTCTAAAAGAGCTCATTAACGTGATGCATCATCATCGATATTATGTGTAGTGTCTAATGTGTTGTGTGTATGGTGTTCACTCTTTAAGGGTAGTAGCACTACATATGTTGGCATTATTCATTAACACATTACAAAAAATATTTGTGTTATGATGTGATCATGTGTGTGTGAGAGAAATATACATACATTTTTTTTAGTATGTTGTGTATCCATGCATTACATTACATCCTTTAAGGAAATTAGATTATCATTGTATTTAATTGACATACATCCATGTGTGTTTGTTAAATCATATTAACATCTAATATAAATGAAGAAGCATACACATCAAAATACACAATGCCATGATATTAGAATTAGTATATATATAGATCAAATACCATGTACTTGTATCAGGCCACTATCCTCAAAAACTGAGTGGCTACTGAATATGTGTGTTAATGTTTATATAAAAAAGATCTACAATATATATATATGTTGCTACAAAACTAATGTATAAAATGGAGCACCCTATGGTTGTGGCATGCGAATCTCAAAGCCCTTCGACTTTGGATGTGGCTATTGTTTGGGACGGAGCTACATAGTGCTCATGGACCTAGAATGGTGTGATCATGATTTGGATATAGCTATGTGCATCCCTCTAACCTCTCCCTAAAGGGAGCATATCTTCATATGAGCTTGCATCAGCTCTTGCTACACCTGTTGAACATCTATCGAGATCATGACTGTCAATAGCCTATCAGGGTCATTGAGATGCTTCTGAAGGGTGTCACACACCTACTCAGTATAATTAGCCCTCATCATAGTCATGTCTCACTCTACAAGCATCGTTTGTAGCTCCTTCGATAGCTAGTCGCACTACCCCCGTAATATGGTAGCATCTACAACCCTTTGCATGATATTTTCTCCTTGCTCTTGATAAGTAGTCCTCAAATGTGCTACCGACTCAAATAAGTGGGAATTTTGCCCCATGGAAACTAGCTAATATACCTCAAGAACCATCCCCTAAATGGGAATGTCAAGGGCCACCTTTGATATACACTGGGAAATCAATCTAGTCCATCCCTGTACATCCTCTACAATCATAAGAAGAAAGAGAAAAGTTAGTATCACATGGAATATCTATGTAATCATAACTAAAGAAAACTAGAAGTATTGAAATATAAATATCATGCTTAGTATAGATGGGTTCCTTGGCTACCAAGTAAGGTCAGGGTGAGGATCAACACTAAGACATGTGCCACCAGCATTAGGGGTTGCTCTTGGTGCTGATAGAGCTACCGCTCTTTTGATGGTAGGTCCTGCTAGGGGTGTCGACAAGATAGGGGTAGCTGATGGAGAAGATGATCTCCTTCACCTCTGCCTCGGCCTTAGTGATATTGTTAGATGTACCTCCTCCTCTTATGGCCCCTCCTCCTCTCCCTTCTCCTACCTACCTCCTCACCCTCTCTAAATATCCCATGGTGCCTATGCAAGCACATCCCCCTATGGGTAGGGATCCCCTCTAGGGGCATCATCGGCAAACACTAGAAGATGACAATGCCTATCCCACCATGTCCTAAAGATTGTAGCTATGTTAATATTATGTGCCAACACTATCAACATCAAATATCAGTTGGGCTCATCATTGTCTAAATAAACAATATCTATGATGGAGGGGTGGGGGATCTCCCCGAGTCTCACAACACTCCTAAAAGCCCATGTGTATGTGGGAACATCAGGAGGAATAGTATATAAACAACCATGTTTTCACATGACTCAGCTTCAATAATACAACATAATAATGTGATCACGGTAACCAATGAGAAAATAGTCCCATTGTAGGTTCCTAAGGTACTTTCTATCATCTACCCACCTGAAAAAAAGATAGGGTCTCCATCTCACTAGATTAGACCATAGTGTATCAAATTGTAATCTCCAAAATTGTAGGTCACCATGTCTCAACTGCCATGTCACCTTGTACCAATGGGCCATAGGGATAGTGTATAGTAATCTCTTAGGTAAATTAACCGACCTCATGCATATGATGTGGGAAAAATCCCACACCTGCAACAGTGTGCGCATTGTGAGGCTATGGTACTCGTAGTGCATAAACCACCCTAGCTCCTAGTACATGGGTGTCAATAAGCTATGCCCCTAGGCAAAGACTATCCTATCCTCAACCATCTTTCATATATGAATGAAGACCCTATGTAGGTGAGAACCTCATCCATCTATGGTGACCCAAAAGGCCACATTCACAACCATCACTCTACTTAGCAAGGGTGTGGTGGTTTGTGCTTGGTCATACCAGTGCGTGTAAATATGACTTGTGTTGTCACCATCATTAGTCTACCCTGAGTAGTAGAGGACATCCTCTGATCACTCTTGTGCTAACCGGGTTTCATCCCTCATGACTCACCATTCGTGGATGGGTATTATGAGAATCAAATACACATCCTCCAAAGTGATCAACATCTCTCTAGTAGGAAATTGGAAATATGATGTGGTGGCAGTCCACTTCTCCATCAAGGCCGTCATCACACACTCATGGTATAACATCTTTGGAATGGTGAACGCATGCAAGAGTCTGACCTGCTATAGATGTGTGACCTCATCCTCACTAAGGCGGTTTGTCTACTCACAAATAAGCTTTTATGCTCACCTTTTAGGATTCTCCTAGATCTCAAGATAGTCCTGCAAGATGTAAAAAAATCTTAAGTCATAAATGATATTTTCAAAAATCTAAAAGAAAATTTTTATTAAGGACTTTTGTGCGTCACACTGACATTTGTGCATCATGCATAGGTCCCATTCCACCATTTCTACACCAAGGATGCCAAAACAAAGATGGGATGCCAGCGCGGATTTTGGATGCATGCATGAAAAAAAGATGCCTGTGTAGCTCAAAGTGGAAAAAATTGCCTAAATATTCTCAAAATACTAAAAACTAGGTTTTGAGGCCTACCTAGTCCACGTTGTAGCTCTTGGTGATGTCATCCCAAAGTTGCTCCAGTCTCGGCACCTCATTCTCTCTTCTCCTTGGAATTTTTCTAACTTTTCTCTTACAAAAGTCAATAATTTTCTCGTAGTGAATAGTGAAAATGACCCTTCTAGGGGCAAACCTAGGTATATATAGGCTCCCCAAGATCCATTTTTCCTAGAGTTTGTGCCTCCCCAGTTTCTCCTAAATTTTCCCCACCTAGCTAGGGGAAAAATCACGAGAGGAATATAGTCACCTTTTAACCATATTTTTCTTCTAAATCATCAATTTTTTCTTGGCCATTCTTCTCACTATTGTAGCTTCTTCCAATTTTTGAAATTGACCTAAAATTTAAGTTTTGCAGGGTACAATTTCATGCGATTTTCACAGCGAATCTTTCACTACTTGTTGAGGTCGGATGTTGGGGGATCCTTCATTGTTGGCTAGCTTGACCTCAATGACCTTTTCGACACTTTTTCTTCACACACAAATCCATAAAATTTCAAATCTGGGGTAAAATTTCTCTTCTCTACTTTAGGGTTGTTGTTCTTTTCCAAAATTGATTCGACTAAAGTGGGGGAAAAATATAATATTGTAGAATTGCACCTATGGGAAATTCCACATTATAGCACTTTTCCTAGCATTTGTGACAAAAGTCCCATAGGTTAGAATTTCACAATTTTGATTCCATATGGACTAGTTGTGAAGCAACAACAACCTAATGAAACATTTTCCAAAAAATTATACCTTGGATGCCTATGCGGCGTGTGGACTACTACATGGCATGCTAGTGTCCTTGCCATTTTTTTAGTTTGAAATGAGGAATCTCGAATCTTGACTCCTGACACATGTCTTGATACTTATGGTTTCAAGTGTAACGACTCTTTTCCACTCTTTCATGCAACAAAACCCCTCATTTTCTCTCATTTTGGGGGTTCAAGTCATTCAATCAAGTTGTCTCTTCAAATTCACTCTTGATTTCTCTTCATTCTAGATAGCAGCAATGTCATAAGTGAAGCTATTCCAGACTAAGGTCCCTTCAATAGGTACATATCTCAAGAAAGCATTCAATAGTGCACCTATGCACTCATGAGAGGGCTTAGGCCCATGGGTAATGCTCTCTCTCATTCTTTTCTATTCACTTGTTCATTTACTACTTTCTGGTGTGGGTTCTACTCTTGAATCTGGTTTTTCTTTCACCACGTGTTTTTCTTTCTATGTGTAGGTTGCAAAGCGAAGCTTGGAGTGAAGACTCGAATGTTAGGTTGAGAGTAAGTTTTCTCCAAGTTCTTGCAAGTTTTGTTATCTATTTCATTATTTTGTTTAGTAGGTCCTAGATCTGAGTTAGGAAGTGAGACCTTATTCTACTTGGCTAAGCTCATGAGATTTCTATTGCTTGGGACGTCAGTGCTCCAATTGGATGGAAGTGCACTGCATTGGTGTCCTAAATCTACGCTATCATATTTTCATTGAAAGCTCCTCCACTAGAGGTAGAAATCTAAAAGTTTCACTCTCTTAGGACCTGAAGTAGTTTTCCTTAAAATTTAACGCATGTTCATTTCCTTTGTAATTTATTCATTCTATTTATGTTGAGGTGAATAAGGGTAGTTCATTCCCTGGTGATCTCTTAAGAACGAATAGAACCATGTGCAATGAATCCCTCTTATCTCATAGAAGCATGTAAAGGAAGGCAATCCAAGAGACTTAGCCTTATTAGACGGAATCAACTTTGAGTCTCCTCGATGATCTGATCACTCTAGCGGTCGGCCAGCGATGGTGACATGGTGTCATGCTAGTAGTGGGGACCACTTGGAAATTATGTTGGAGGGACATCCTCATATCTAAGGGACCCTGGGTGAACTCTCTTCAACAAGCCAATGGTGTTGAGGACCACATGAGACAAGCCGATAAGCTTTGTCAAAGGGAATTTCTTCTATCAAAGGGATAAATTATATAGTCTTCTTGATATGGTGATGAGTGACCTAGTAGTTTGTGAAGAATGTCATGGTGGGACCCAATCGATGCCAAGTTGGAGACGGATGATTGGTTGTTGACTGTTGAAGGTTGTTTGGTGGATTGGCTTGGTAGGATGAATCAAACATCAAAGAGACTTGGTGATTTGGAAGAGAGATGAAAGAAGTCTCTTTGATGGATCGACATGGTTAATGGTAGTTATCTGTAGAATTTGAATTGGCAGTTGGAAATTGAGCGATTGGTTTCCTAGAATTGGAGCAACCATGGCTAGATGTTGAATATACATTGTAACACTATGCAATGACTGGGGGTTTGATCAATTCAATGATATTCTATATTGTATGCTATACGAGCATTGTAATAGTGTGAGAGAACAATTTTAATCAATTTTTAATTTTACAACGTTGATCAGTGAAATGTAATGCTACTACGAATCAACACCTAAAAGTGGAGTTTGTAACTCTATATTTAATCCTATTTAATATAATAAAAAGTGGCTTTACTTGGTGTGTTGGTTTTTCTCCCATAAAGGTTTTCCCATGTAAATCTGGTGTTCAATTCTATGTGTTGTTTAAATGGTCTATTCTCTTGTTTTGTTTTTGTGCATCTTATTGACTATAACTTGAGTTAAATTAAAAAAATTGCACTTTTTTGCTAAGAATTTTGCATTTGGAAGGTGTTTCTTCACTGATATTTCCTTACAAGTGGTATCAAAGCCTAGAAAATTGTGTTATCCTTGAGGACAGGAATAGTTTCTTGTGCTAATTCTATTTAGTGGGAGTCTTACATAGAAAATTGATTGTCTTTATCATAGATTGAGATGGAAAGCACATCAGGAAGAGTAGAAATTGAAAAGTTCAATGGAAGAAATTTTGAGTTGTGGAAACTCAAAATGGAAGACCTATTGGCAGATAGAGATCTTTGGATTATTGTGTCTGGAAGTAAACCATTAGGCATGAAGAAAGAAGATTGGGATCTCGTAGATAGAAAAGCCAAAGGGTTGATAAGACTTTGTTTGGAAAACTTTGTTCTCCTAAACATCCATGAGGAGAAGACTACATGTTCTTTATGGAAGAAACTTGGTGATATCTATCAGGGAAAGTCTCTAATAAATAAGTTATTCTTGAGGAAGAATTTATACTCCTTGAAGATTGAAGAAGGAACATTCTTAGTAGACCATCTCAATTAATTTAACATGATTGTTGCTCAATTGGCCTCTGTGGGTGTGAAGATAGAAGAGGAGGATCATTATATTCTTTTTTTATGTTCCTTACCGAACACAAGGGATCATCTAATGATGGCTATTATAAGTAGAACAACCATTTTCAAGATCTAGAAGATGTGGTTGCTTCACTTCTGTCAGAAGAAATGCAGAGTAAATATTTTGAAATGGCCAAGGAGGCCCTTGTTGTTTTCGGTAGATCGAAAGAGAGAGGAAAGAAGAACGAAAAGAAGTCCAAATCCAAATTTTAAGGGAGATAAAAATCTCCAAGCAAGAAGTCCAAGGTGAAATGTTGGAATTTTGGGAAAATTGGACATATCTGAAAATATTACAAAGAGGATAAAAAGAAGAATAAGAAGAAAAGAACAACTCTTCTAACAATGATTCTTCTTAGAGTGATGCAGATGCCTTCATTGCAACCTTGGTGAATCATACATCAGATGATGTCTGGTTGATTAAATCAGGAGCATCTTTTCACATGAAATCTCATAGAGATTGGTTGATGAAATATGAAAAGTATGCTGGTGGAAAGGTGTACCTAGCAAGTGATTCTTCTCTTGAAATTATTGGTTGTGGAAGAGTCAAAATCCAATTTCTTGATGGAAGAATCAAAGTAATTGATGGCATAATGCACATACCAAGTCTGGCTCATATCTTCTTTCTATTAATAAGCCAAATGATGTGTGTGTGCAAGTTTATTTCTCAAGTGGAGGCTACAAAATGACTAGAGGCTCAATGGTGTTGGCTAAGGTGTATGCATAGGAACTCTATATAAGATGGATGCACATGTTTTCCAATGAAATAGTGTCTTTGCAAAGTCAGATAAAGTTGCTCATGGAAGGAAAGAGAAAAATGTTCCTCTGGGTGCAAAATCTTTGGAGGTGAAGCTCTTAGTAGAGAAAATCATGATATGGCATCATAGAATCACTCACATGGGAGAAAAGGTCTTAAAATCCTTGAAAAATAAAAACCTAGTTGAAGGGCTTGTTGATTGTAACCTTGAGTTTGATTTTTATGAAAATTGCATTTATGGAAAGAAACATAGTGTCTCATTTTATTCGAGTCCACAAAAATCTTCTGACATAATGGATTATGTTCACTCTAATGTATTTGGTCCAGTGATTGTTACTTCTTTATCAAAATCTAAATATTATGTTTCTTTTATTGATGATTACTCGAGGAGGGCATTTGTATATTTTCTTAAAAGTAAATTAGAATTGTTCAGTTGGTTGAAATAGTTTAAAAACTTGGTAGAAAATCATATTGGAAGGAAAAATAAATTCTTAAGGATGAATAAGACCATCAGATTAAAAGACATAAAACTAAACTTTATACTCCACAAAAACATGGAGTTGTTAAGAGGTTGAACAAGACACTAATGGAAAGAGCGAGAAGTATGTTTAGTAGTGTTGGTCTAGAGCAGAAGTTTTCGACTGAGGTTGTGGCTACAACATGTTATTGATTAATCATTCAGGTAGTTTGGCTCTTGTTGAAAAACAACTTTTGAAGCATGGTCTTGTAAGAGGACCTTTCTGAGACATATTTGTGTCTTTGGTTGTGTGGCATATGCATATGTGTCAAATGCAAAAAGATCTAAGTTGGAGAAAAAGGTTGTCAAACGTATGCTCATTGGTTATGGAATTGGCGTGAAAGGATACAAGCTTTGGAATCCCATTAGTCAGAAGATTTTGTATAGTAGAAGTGTAATCTTTCATGAGATAAAACCTTATTTAGTTGATCTATAGTTAGAGATAGAAGAAAAAGAAAAGAAGAATGATGTAGTTGAAGTTCCTCTAAAACTAAATAATGAGGAACCACAAATTCAAAGTGTACCTAAAATTGAGGAGAGCTCTAGAAACTCTAGGAGTTGTGAATAGGAAGAAGAACCATAACCTCAACCTCAACCTATGAGGAGGTCTACACATGAAAAGTGGCAACCTAATAGGTATGGACTTTCCATGTTGGACTCAAACTATTCCTATGCTTTGATTACTAGAACTGATGAGCTTAGGATTGTAAAGGAGGCTATTAATATCTCTAATTCAAATTCTTGGTTGAAATCCATGAATGAGGAAATGGCATCATTGAAAAATAATGAAACCTAGGATTTGGTACCTTTGCCTGAAGTTTGAAATCATGTTGGCTGCAAATGGGTATTTAAGAAGAAGATTGGTCTAGATGGCTATGTTGAGAAGTATAACTCTAGGTTGGTCACAAAAGGTTATTCCCAGATGGAGGGACTTGATTATGGAGAAATATTTTCTCTTGTAGCTAAGTTGACATCTAACAAATATCTATTGTTACTTGAAGCTGTGTATGGATTAGAGATTGAGCAAATGGATGTGAAGACAATGTTTCTTCATCGAGATCTAGAAGAAGAAATTTATATGTCCCAGCCTAAGAACTTTTTTGAAAAAGGTAAAGAAATTCTGGTTTGCAGGCTAAAGAAATCTCTCTATGGTTTAAAGAAATCACCTAGAATATGGTACCAAAATTTTGACAATTTTATGTTATCCTTGGGATTTGTCAAGTCAAAATTAGATCATTGTGTGTACTACAAAACTAGAAATGATCTTTTACTTATTATTGCCCTGTATGTGGATGATATGTTATTCTTTTGGAATAGTAAGGGTATAGTTTTTGATTTAAAAGCTCAGTTGTCAGCATATTTCAAAATGAAAGATTTAGGTGCCACAAGGTATATTCTAGGTGTGGAAATCAAAAGAGATAGGGGAAGTAGAAATATTTGGCTCAACTAGAGCAAGTATATTAATTTTTTCCTTCCTAGATTTAGTATGATAAATTGCAAGTAGTTAGTTGTTCTAGTGTTGTAGGGAACAAATCTATTTGTTGAAGATTGTCTGAAGTCTCCTACCGAGATGGAGGACATGACCAAGGTTCCTTATAAAAGTGTAGCTGGGATTTTAATGTACGCAATGGTCTATACTAGTTTAGACATTTCCCAAGTAGTGGGAGTACTTAGTTGGTTTATGGCTAATCTAGGAAGGCCATATTGGGATGTTGTGATAAGATTTTTTATATATTTGAAGGGTACTTCAGAGTATGATTTTTGCTATCATGGATACTTTGTTGGATCACAAAAATCTCTTAGCATTCATGGGTATGTGGATTCTGATTGGGAAGGGGATGTTGACAACAAAACATTTACCAGTGACTACATCTTCATCTTATTTGGTGGTACAGTTAGTTGGATGAGCAAGAGAAAGGCTGTAGTCACTTTATCTACTACTGTGGTAGAGTACATGGAAGCAACACGTGCCTATAAGGAAGCCATTTGGCTTAGACATCGGTGTGTTGATGTTGGGTTTAATGTAGGGAAAATTACTATTTTCCATGACAATCAGAGTGTTATTTATTTGGTGAAAAATCCCACTTTCCATGCTAGGATGAAGCATATCGATGTTCAGTATCATTTTGTTCATGATATGGTGGAGGATAGAAAGGTTAATCTTGAAAAAGTGGATACTCTTGAGAATGTTGTTGATGAGTTGACAAAGCCTATGAGCACAAACAAGTGTAGGTGGTGTGCAAATTTGATGGGCCTTGGGGCCTATGAATTTCAATAACTTCATGTTGGGAAGAAGCTAGTAAGTCCTTTGTCAAGTGGGAGCATGTTAGAAATAGGTACCTCAGATTTATTGGTGTGGACATCTTCCTACAATAGCCATGTTTCCCTTTATCAACCTGATAGTTCATTATCGAATGGACCTTTTCCACAATCCCTTTGATCGCTTGATATCACACTTTGGTGGTCATGTGTTTTCATCAGCGGGAAGCAGTCTCTTCGAAGGGACTTCTAGAAAGTCCCCTCGATGGTCCAATAAGTCTTTAAGGTTTTGACTTAGTCTTCATTAGTGTTATGTTCTATCGATGGAAGCCGATCACTTTTGTGGGACCTTCTAAGTTATCTCCTTGACAACCCAAAGCTCTATCTTGGTCTTCATCAAGAGAACTTGCTTCATCAAAGGGACTTTATCCTAAGTCTCTTCAATGGCCCAATGGAGCATATAAAGGAATGAAATCGAAGAGAATTAGCCTTATCAAAGGGACTCTACTCTGAGTCTCCTCGATGGTCGGATAGTTGTGGTGGTTAGCCAGCAATGGTTACATGGTGTCATGCTGGCAGTGGGGACCACTTGGAACTTTTGTCGGAGGGACATCCTCATATCTAAAGGACCATGGGTGAAATCTCTTTGACAAGATGATGGTGGTGGGGACCACATGGGACAAGCCGATAAAGCTTTCTCAAAGGGACTTGATTCTATTAAAGGGAGATGTTATATAGTCTCCTCGATATGATGATGAGTGACCCAATAGTTTGTGAAGAACATTATGGTGGGACCTGATTGGTGCCAGGCTAGAGAGAGATGGTTGGTTACTGACCGTTGAAGCTTTTTTGGTGGATTGGTTTGGTAGAATGAATCATACATTGAATCCACTTGGCGATTTCAAAGAGAGAAGAAAGAAGTCTCTTTGATGGCCTGACATGGTTAATGATAGTTATCTATAGAAGTCAAATTGAAAGTTGGAAACTGAATGGTTTGTTTTCGGAATTGGAGTGACCATGGATGCATGTCAAATATACATTGTAATTGTTAGCAATTAGATATGCACCCTGTCAGATTTGCCAAAATCTTGACTATCTGTTGCAACATTGAAAATCTTTCTAGACATGGGTGGTCTATGAGGAAAAAGAATCTCCAACGTGAGCTTGTTCTTCGTATAATAATCCTATTCTAAAATATTTTGGGAAAAGAGATAGAAAGAAACATAACTTTAAATTTTACGATTTTGAAGTGACCTTTTAATATCAAATGATGAAAATTGTATGTTTGGGACTTTCCTCACAAACACTGCTAAAAAAAATCTAACAATGATATCACAACCTCTCAAAAAAGGAAAAATTACATAAATATTTTACATGAAGTTTTATCCAAACACAACATGCAACCTGCATTTTTGCACTTTCCTGCATCAAACCATAGCCTAGGACATAACAAGGATCTCAAACTGTAAATGGATACAAGATATGATAGATAGGAATGTTGTTCTTTCTATTCACTATAGGAGTATGCCAAAAAATAATCTCTCTGAGTACAAAAATAGTTTAGAACTAAACTCCCTAACCCTAAAAACTCTCCAAAGATATATGCTTCAAACCCTAGTCCGAGCTCCAAAAAACAGCTCATGGAAAAGGCTCTAAATCAAATGCAACAAGTTGGCACCAAAGTGGAAAGTCACACTTTTGCATGCATCAACTGTCAAGCCTCTGAAAAAAGCAAAACACTGCTTTAAAAGCAAGAATAGAACCTTATTTCTCCAACTGAAGATTCAAATCTGACCAAGGAGAAAATTCAACCTTAACTGCTCAAAATAGCAAGAAAACAAAGCAATTTATAAGTATTGCTTTGCTTCTGCTTTACAAGATACAGTTGTCTATTATTCCATTTACAAATACAGATTTTTTAAAGAAAACTCTTGCATGTAACTCCTTATAACGCCTTTGCAAAGCTTTGATTTTTTCAAAAAAAAATCATAAAAAATAATAATTATTTCTTTACAAATTCAAATTGTTTTCTCCAAAAACAATTAAAAAATAAATATTAACTAAGGTATTAACCCTGATCCTAAGGCATAATAACCTAAAGCCACTCCATGAATTTTATTTAAATTAGACACCCAAGGCAAACAATTTTAATTAATTCCTAAAAATCAACCAAAAATGCTTAAGGCGTGAAACATCAAATAACACAAGACTTTATAGGAAATAAAGACCCTAGCCAATTGTCGAACTAAGGCATGGATAAGACTTCGGCCACTTTGAAGGCACAAAGACCTAAATCTGAATTAGGGCAACACAAACAAAACAAGTTGAAACCCTAAAATCAAGTTCATTTTTGCATTTGGCATTTTGGAAGGGCCTCTGCTGTGAAGAAAGTGCGCCACCATGACTATGCTCAACCCAAGAAAGTGAGCTCCCTTGAAAGTTTAGCTCTCTTCTGCTTTGGCTATGTTCGGCCTCCATCAAATGGTAAGATGCGACCCTATGACTCCTGATAGCTCCTAATTTCTTTGAAAAGAATGACAGGCCATAAGGCCACGACTTCTCTTCCTCAATTCTGATTTCCTTGTCCATTTACTTTTGTCCTTTGTTTATGTATTAACTTGGGCACCATGAGAGAGCTCGAACTTAGTTTATGAGAACTCTTAAGAGCTTGGCTGCACCACCTCTACTCCTTTGTAGGCAACACAAGGTAAGCTACTTCTCCATGTTTTCCCTCTCACACTAAAGCTTAAGAGCTTTGCATCTGCAGATAATGGTTTCTATCTTTTAAAAAAACTGCAGTCCTATTGACTGGTCATGCCATGTTCATTCCTTTGTTGGCTTTTGAAATAAATCTTTTGTGCATTCTCTCCTTGACATATCGCGGCATGTGTAGTTGATTGATGGCTTTTGGAATAAGGAAACTCACATTCTATAGATTTTCATGACTATCCTCTACCATGCAAAACTCGAGAAACTTCTGCTTATTTCTTGTAACCTGTAGTTTATCATACTGTTGCAACACGTTCTTATGTCTTTTGAAATAAAATTTTCGTTGTTCTCCATTTTGTATAGAAACCCCACCTGGGTATTCTGGAAAATACGTTGCTTTGGCTTGTTTACAAAACCCCCATTTGGGTAAACTCCAAAATGATAATAAATTTTAACTTCTGTTGAAAACCCCATGAGGGTAATGTCTGAATTTGAGTAAAATTCATTTCAAGCAAACAAATGTATGTGGGTTTTTGCTAATTGTGAGAAAATGCATTTCTTAATGAAACCCCAATGTGGGTATTTCTGTATTTGAAGAAAACTATGCTTTAAACTGCATTTTATTGTCTTTGAAACTCGAATCCTGGGAACACTGTATGAATCCCTGCATTCTGACAAAACCCCACCTGGGTGTATAACATTTTGAGGATAACAACCTATTGTTTCATAAACAAAAATATGTGAATAACATTAAATCTTTGTAATCTCTCATTTTTTGATGAAAGCTTGAGACTCTCAAGATATCTCCATGCATTTCAGGCTCCCTCTTTTTTAAAAAATTCTGGCAACAAACTCTTCAGAAATTTCACTGTTCTTGAGCTAAACTCCATAATTTGCAATATTTATCATCGTTATTAAAAGATAGGACACTGCTGTTCCAAAACAGAAAGTATGAAACAACATTTCAAGGCAAGCAGTCTAAAAAACAACAACAAAACAACATTCAAAACAGCAACTTGTCAGCACAACAGAATGATAACTCTACTAGAACAAGCTGCCTGATTGGCGTTCCTTTGCATTTTCTATACTTCTTTACATTGATCATATTAAGTAGATTAAACCCACTATTCACTTGTAGCTTTTAGAAACTCGTTACCTGATTGTTATAAATGTACAGTTGGTTTAATGATTTGATGGACAACTTGCTTTACCTTTTCAGTCGTCCTTACTTCCTTGATGACTTATGATGACTATAATTTCTCTCTCACCCCTCTTGTGACATGAAAGGGCAGCATGCTGGGCTCTACCCTTGTGGGAGCCCATTTTTTCCCCACATGCTTGGTCTTCGAAGATAAACAACTACATGGATTTTCCTATACCTGCACAAGAAACAAACAACATTAGCATAAAAAGCAAATAAATCATGTTTGTGTTGATGCCTCTCTTTCCAAAGCTCATATCATTGTTCTCTATTTGATTGTTTTAATGCATGGTTAGTAGCATGTTGTATTATTGTTGATGGTTCATATAGGTGTATTCATAGTCAGAGCCTCTGACATCTCTCTCTTCCTTCATATAGGTCAATGGGGCTCAAAGAAAGACAAATGGTGCACCACTTATGCGTCGGTCGTCAACCAATCAAGCAATGATGATTATGCTTATACTTATGTGATTTTCCCTTATCCATCTTCCATAGTGTAGTGTGCTTCTTGTGATGCACTGTTACAGTCACATCCACAGCTTGTGTGGATACTTGTTTCTATTCTTTCTGCTTTTCATTTGGAAAAGGAAAAATGCATTTTATGCAAATTTGTATCAGCATTTGTATTCTCGCAATCAAATGAAAAGTTGTAAATATGAATCATTTTATGAAATGAATGAAAGCATTTGAAAAGCTTTATTGTTTACTCAATTGACTTTGAAGTATTGAATAAACAGCTCTGAAATTATGATCCCTCTTTCCAAAGCATAACTGTTACATAATGAACTAAACGAAGTGCAAAACAGCACTCGAGCACATTCAGAAATAATTGTATTTCACTTCTAGATATAACAGTATTTAAATCAACTCCATTATTTGAGTCATAGCAAAATATTGGTAACATTTTTGGCGATTTCCGCTAGACGTTTGCTAGCTAAGCATAGATCAGTTGCCTTTTAAAACTCCATTGGGTGCGGAGTCAAAACTGCCCCCCTCATGAACTCAGAAAATGGAAACAACAATTCGAAAACAATAGCAAAACAAAACAAACAATGCCGAAAGTAAACTAACAGGCCTTGATGGCCAACAGACCAATGCGCGGTAGCACTTAGGGAAAGAAAAACTACTGAAAAGAAATGTGTGTATTGTACTTATTCACAACAACTACTTTAACTATTTACAAGATAGAACTTATCTCAGAGGCAATGTTTGAGGTGGATCTCGTTAACTGGGATAGAGAGCGCCTCTCTAGTCAGCTTTGAAAGCTAGAAAGCGTTGTGCTCCTTGCACTCCATGATTACATAAGGCCCATCCCTAATTGTATCAAACTTGGAATGTCATCCAGGTCTACTCTTGTATTCATTCCACTTGAAGACCAGATCACCGATGATAAACTCTTATGGTCTCGTCTTCCTATCAAGAGAACTCTTCATCTGGGATTGATGTATTTCAAGTTGTTTTAAAGCTTCCCTCCTAGTTTCCTCAAGCTCTACTAGCTATGCAAAATGCACTTCAAGAGGCCGCTCATTCAGTAATTCCAACTCTTTCACATAACTTAAATTATAGAATCCGGAATACCAAATCTTGACACTAAATCTTGATAAAAATTAAGCATAGAAGTCTCATTTGCTTCCTTTAAAGCGACCGCCTCAGTCTATTTAGTAAAATAATCTATGGCAGTCAGTATCCACTTATGACCTACGCTTGAAGGTGGATTGATTGGCCCTATAAAATCTAAGCCCCACTTAGCAAAGGGCTGCTCCACTTGAATCAGATGTAGTGGTAAAGCTGCAAGCTTCTGTTTTCCTGAAAACAAAGCACATTTTTCACATTTTCGGACCCAAGCAATGGCATCTTTGAACAAACTTGGCCAATAATAACTAGCTCACATAATTTTCAGGGCTGTTGTTTTGGTAGCAAAGTGGCCCCCTAAAGGCCCATCATGAAATTATGCTAAAAGCTTGTCAACTCGGTTAGGTTCAATGCATCGTAACAAAACGCCTTGAAAATATATTCTATACAGAATGCCATCAATAATTGCAAAAGGAATACACTGTAATCTGTAATACCTCCTTTTGGCTCAATTTAGACCTTCGAGACACTCGCCAGTTTGCAAATAAAGCATCATTTGTTGTACCCAAGTAGCAGCAAGAACTGGAACAACATCTGTATCATCATTGTTTAATACCGTGCCAACCTTTTCAGTCTATTCTAGGCTGCTCCCTGCTATATTTTCTGCAATCTGTTCACACAAACCCTTACCTCTAACGAGCTTGGTAATCTTAATATCTATGTCAAACTCCATGACCTTAGTTATCCAACTAGCATGCTTATCATTAATTTCATGATTCAGCAAGAAATATTTAACAATTGAATGTGCAACCAACAAGTGAATCTTGCTATTCGATAGCATATGTCTAAATTTTTTTAAACTTCTTACAACAGCAAACACATGCTTCTCGACAAAGGAATACTTTACCTCGTAATCATGAAGTACCTGGCTGAAAAAGGCCATTGGTTGCTCCAAACCTTCATCGTTCTTCTGGCAAAGCATCATAGAAATAGTATCAACTCCTCCAAATGCGTAAATGATGAAATATCTGTCATACTTTGGATTAATGAGGGTAGGGGCAGTTGTGACAGCTTCTTTGATTTGATCAAAGCTCCTCTTACCTTCCTTGGTCTAGGTGAAAGGTATATTATTTTCTAGCATAAGAGTGAGAGGTTGTAGCAAAGCTACTATATTTGGTATGAACCTCCTCACAAAATTTATTCTTCCAAGAAAGCTTTGTAAGCCTTTCTTGTGAGCTGGCAATGGCAATTCGAGAATCGTAGAAATCCTTTCAGAATCTATGGAAATGCCTTGCTTTGAAACAATATGTCCAAGGAGTTTACCTTCGTGTATAGAAAAAATACACTTCTTCGGATTAAGAGACACTCCAAACTCCCTACATCTCTGAAAAATCTGTTCTAAATGATCAAGATGTTCATTAGCATTTCTGGAAAAAACAGTAATATCATCTAAATAAACCAGAACGATCTTGTTCATGAGGTCGTGAAACGCCATATCCATCGCTCGCTAAAAAGTTGCTCCAGCATTGGATGAGTCAAAAGGCATCCTTTTGTAGGCCACTATGCCCCACTTAGTCATGAATGCTATTTTAAACTGATCCTATTGCTTAACCAGAATCTAGTTGTAACCTGAGTAACCATTTAGCAAAGAAAATCCATCAGAACCCAAAACCACTTGTAGAATTTGCTCCATAGAAGGGAATGGGTAGTGTCTTTTAATGACGCTCTATTTAAATCTCGAAAATCGACGCAAAATCTAATCTCCCCACTTTTCTTCCTAACTGGAACTAGGTTCAATACCCAAGAGGTATGCTTGATGGGAAAAATGATACCACTTTCAACTAATTTATTTAGTTCGGCTTTCATTAGGTGCTCTAATTTGGGATTGAGAGGCCTTTGTTTCTGCCTAACTAGTTTTGTAGTAGGCTCTAATTCAATAGTATGTTGGGCTAATTCTTGGTCAAACCCCTTCAAATCCTTATACTCCCAAGCAAAGATATCACTAAATTTCTAACATAACAAAATAAACTTTTGTTGTTCCTCCTTATTACATACCTTTCCCAACTTGAGAAGTTTACCCTTGAAGATTTTGATTGCTTCATAGTGCTCCTCTTTAACATTCAGGCTGCACTTGTCTCTCCTCATCTAGTCATCCGAATTGAATGCAAATTCCAAAGTCACCAATCCCCTTGGCAGCTTGTTAGTCCTCAATTGCACAATCTGATTGTCATACTGCTGCTGCCATTTCTGCTGGTTTCCATCTGCAAACTCAGCTTCAACAATTAAAAAATTCACAATTTGTTCATCACTGTCAAAAACCTGCCAACTTACATTATTATCAGGAACAAAAGGTCTGACGACTATCTTCACATATTGACATGCCTCTACTTTGTGAATTTCATTTGGAATATCAAACTGAGCCCCTATAGTAGCAAGCCTATCTGCATGTTTATTTTCATTTCTGGGGACCGAAAAAATATTAAAAGCATCAAGATCTTCTATTAAATCCCATACACAATGCTTATATTTCTTAAGTAAATCATTATTTGTGGAATTTAGATTTCTGACCTGATTTACAATTAACTTTGAATCACCATAAGCACACAAACATTTAATACCTCATTTTCAGGCCCATTAAAGGCTGTGTATAAGTGCCTCGTATTCAGCTGTATTATTTGTACAGCTGAACACAAATCTGAAAGCAGAGTAATAATTTTCTCCTTCTGGTGAAATCAGCATGGACCCGCCACCAGCACCTACACTGCTTCTCAAACCATCAAAATAGAGTCTCCAAAGTTCATTTTCCTTCCTCATAAGTTGTACTTCCCTTTTGATTGGGTTAGGCATATTAGAATCAGGTTCGCGAATCATGTAAACCCCTAATCCTACCTCATCTGTATGCTGGAAGGGATCAAGCTCTTGATCTTCGGTTGCCCATTCATCTAGATTTATATCATCTACATGGGTGTTGTGGTCTGATGTCATGGTTTGTTCCTCTAGTATAGGGGTGACATAGAGGTTAGCGTTTATAGGAATCGAAACATATGGTTTGATGTGGTCTTTGGCTAAAGGTTCAGACTTTATGGTTACCTTCGTACCATACCTTGTTCTAAAAAATAGGTGAGACCAGTCATATGACAAGAAACCCCCCAACTTGGCTATAAAATCCCTTGATAAGCAAATGGCAAAGTGTGGTGGAAAATCAATTATGTGTATGTCCTGATGGATCGTAAAACTGGGAGAGGCGTGCAAGGTAAGGGCTAAATTCTTTACTATACCAATAGTTCTAACAACAAACCCATCTAACTAAACTACACCCTTCTGCGGGTTGGGTTCATAGACAAGACCTAAAGCATCAGCTAATTTTTTAGGCATGACCGAGCTACTTGCTCCAGAATCAACCATGCAATTATGTACTAATTTATCCCCAATGATCAGAGTTAGATAAAATGGAGGAGGCTTTACCTCTTTACCTTTCGGTTCATTTTTACCTTCTGAACTATTAGTGAACACTGCTTTGGTAGCACTTTGATTAGCATCATCAGAAATAGACAACCCAGCTAAAGCATCCTGTAGCAAAACTTTCTGACCTAGGGTGTGCAAAACATCTAATACAGACATGCTGACAGTAGTCTTCCTGAGATGCTCGACAATATTAGAAGAAGTGATTTTTACCTTTTCCTAGTTTCTTGAAACAACAACATCATTCTGCTTCGGTAAGGGCTGCAAATGTGTCTTTAACTACTCTTTGCTAGGTATCTCTTGCCCCTTTTGTAAAAATTGTACTTTGGATTGTGTTGCAGCATTAGTGTCAGGTGTAGAAACCAGTTGTTTATCTTTTGTAGATTGTTGTTGTGAACTTTTAGCTTGATGTCCTAGGTCCATTGCTCTCTTTTTTGATCTCGTGTTCGCTGTGACAAAAGAAACTTGTTGATCCTGGCCATTCATGCCATAGAACTCGAAACTCTACCAGTTTGGCAAAGCAACCTCAAAACCTTCTTGTTGTTCGATGCTCTGATTTGAAACACTTTCTGAACCTGCATAATTGCTCTGAACCATCAAAGCCTAGTTTCTCATGCCATTATCACACATTGATTGGTTATGGGGCTGATTGCACGGATAACACCAATCGCATTCTTGGGTGATATTATTTTGAGGTACGAGCTCCTTTGACGAACTGGTTGTGTTTGGGTTGTATGGCTGGAACGGTCTCAGGTTAAAATTTCTCTTCTGGCCTTGGTAATCATTTTGAAAAGCAGGCCTACTAGGTTGGTTCTTCTGATAGGTGGCTTGATAGGGCTTATGTTCATGACCTACTTGCTTCTTAATGCTCACTATATCATTTCTGAAAGTTTTGAGTATACTTTTAATTTTTTGGATTTCCTGGTTTAGGGCTGGAGTAGTAATTTGCTTTGCTATGGTATGATAGCCTATTGTTGGGATAGCGGGAACATTAGCTAAGGTAGGTAAAGCAGTAGGGGCAGGTGGTTGTATCTCAAGAAACAATGGCATAGGAGGTCTAGGGGCTATATCTCGAGCCTGAATAAGATAATTTTCAGCTCTAATAGCAATGTCGTAAGCATCGAGGAGTGCATGCCCACCCATAGATTGGGTCATAACTAAAATTTTACAGTTTAAAGCCTTCAAATAAAAAAGAAAGGCATGAGCTGGTAAAGGCCTTATCGTTATAGGGATTCTATCCCAATTCTTCTAAAAACGATGATTGAAATTTGCCAAATGTTCGTGTAGTGCTCTCTAAATTGTGCTCAGTTGTTCTAAAAGGGGTAGATTTTTAGACTTATCAATGAAAAATTCATACAGATCATTACCTAGTGCATCCCATGTTGCAATAGATTTGGTTGCAAGGCCTCTGAACCACTGTAATACTTTACCCTTGAGCGATGCAACCAAGAGCCTCAAGGCAACATTCTCTTGTGTGATGTTATGAACTGAGCATAGGGTAGACATGTCACAAATGTGTTCTACCGGTGTTGTGTGATCTTCTCAGGTGAAGAATGGCAAGCTGCTAAGGGCTACAACCGGGATGTCTTCATGTTGAGCGATGTCTAATGGACTGCCTCCATTAAATGGTGCAAACGGATGTTGCCTTGGTGCTGCCATCGACGGTATCTGTGATATAGGAACAAGTACTCCTGGTGATAAAACCAGAGAGTTGAAAATCGGAGGTGTTGACTTTGACCTCACTGGCACTTCAAACAGCCTCCTTGTTGTTCTGCCAACTCTTCATGGTGGGGACAGTTGTCGGTATCGAAAAGGTGTAATGCTTGTTCTAGTTTGTACCTTTCTCATGTGCGGGCTGCACTAGATCTACATGCAAACAATCAGAAGTCGGAGTCACTAGGTATATTTGAACAAGCCTCCAAAAGGCTAAGGAATCTGCTGTATACACCAAACAACAAACTTTTAAAAAACTAAACTCTCTGAAAATGATTTTCAGATGGTCCCACCAGGCGTGCCAAAAATTGTTAGCAATCAGTTATGCACCCCGTCAGATTTTCCAAAATCCTAATTATTTGTTGCAACATTGAAACTCTTTCCAGACGTGGGTGGTCTATGAGGAAAAATAATCTCCAGAGCGAGCTGGTTCTCCATATAATAATCCTATTCTAAAATATTTTGGGAAAAGAGATAGAAAGAAACATAACTTAAAATTTTATGATTTTGAAGTGACCTTTTAATATCGCATGATGAAAATTGACTGTTCTGGAATTTCCTCACAAACCGTGCTAAAAAAAACTAACAATGATATCACAACCTCTCAAAAAATGCAAAATAACATAAATATTTTACATGAAGGTTTATTCAAACACAACATGCAACCTGCATTTTTCCACTTTCCTGCATGAAACCATAGCTGAGGACATAACAAGGATCTCAAACTGAAAAATCCCATGTATAACATCAACTGAACTGTAAATGGATACAAGATATGATAGATAGGAATTTTGTTCTTTCTATTCACTGTAGGAGTATGCAAAAAAACAATCTCTCTGAGTGCAAAAACAATTTCAGCTCAAAAATGTGTAAGAGCCCAAACAAAACTGAACTCCCTAACCCTAAAAATTCTCCAAAGATATATGCTTCAAACCCTAATCCGAGCTCCAAAAAAAAGCTCAAGGAAAAGGCTCTAAAACAAATGCAACAAGTTAGCACCAAAGTGGAAAGTCACACTTTTGCATGCATCAACTGTCAAGCCTCTGAAAAAAGCAAAAACCTGCTTTAAAAGCAAGAATACAACCTTATTTCTCCAACTGAAGATCCAAATCCGACCAAGGAGAAAAGTCAACCTTAACTGCTCAAAATAGCAAGAAAACAAAGCAATTTATAGGCATTGCTTTGCTTCTGCTTTACAAGATGCAGTTGTCTATTATTCCATTTACAAATACAGATTTTTTAGAGAAAACTCCTGCATGTAACTCCTTATAACTCCTTTGCAAAGCTTTGATTTTTTCAAAAAAAGTCATAAAAAATAATAATTACTTCTTTACAAATTCAAATTATTTTCTCCAAAAACAATTAAAAAATAAATATTAACTAAGGTATTAACCCTAATCCTAAGGCATAATAACCTAAAGCCACTCCATGAATTTTATTTAAATTAGACACCCAAGGAAAACAATTTTAATTAATTCCTAAAAATCAACCAAAAATGCTTAAGGTGTGGAACATCAAATAACAGAAGACTTTATAGGAAATAAAGACCCTAGCCAATGGTCGACCTAAGGCATGGATAAGACTTCAACCACTTTGAAGGCAAAAAGACCTAAATTTGAATGAGGCCAACACAAGCAAAACAAGCTGAAACCCTAAAAGCAAGTTCATTTTTGCATTTGGCATTTTGGAAGGGCCTCTGCTATGAAGAAAGTGCATTGCCATGACTATGCTTGACCCAAGCAAGTGAGCTCCCTAGAAACTTCAGCTCTCTTCTGCCTTGGCTATGTTCGGCCTCCATGAAATGGTAAGATGTGACCCTATGACTCCTGATAGCTCCTGATTTCTTTGAAAAGAATGACATGCCATAAGGCTGCGGCTTCTCTTCTTCAATTTTGATTTCCTTGTCCATTTACTTTTGTGCTTTGTTTATGTACTAACTTGGGTGCCATGAGAGAGCTCGAACTTAGTTTGTGAGAGCTCTTAAGAGCTTGGTCGCACCACCTCTACTCCTCTACAGGCAACACAAGGTAAGCTACTCCATTTTTTCCCTCTCACACTAAAGCTTAAGAGCTTTACATCTGCAGATAATGGTTTCTATTTTTAAAAAAAGTGCAGTTCTATTGACTAGCCGCGCCATGTTCATTCCTTTGTTGGCTTTTGAAATAAAATTTATGTGCATTCTCTCCTTGATAGGCCGCAGCATGTGTAGTTGATTGATGGATTTTGGAATAAGGAAACTCACATTCTATAGATTTTCATGACTCTGCTCTCCCATGCAAAACTCGAGAAACTTCTTATTTCTTGTAACCTGCAGTTTTTCATACTATTGTGCCATGTTCTTATGTCTTTTGAAATAAAATTTATGTTGTTCTCCATTTTGTATAGAAACCCCACCTAGGTATTTCGGAAAATACGTTGCTTTGACTTGTTTACAAAACCCCCATCTGGGTGAACTCCAAAATGATAATAAATTTTAAGTTCTGTTGAAAATCCCATGTGGGTATGTTTGCATTTGAGTAAAATTCATTTTGAGCAAACAAATGTATGTGGGCTTTTGCTAATTGTTAGAAAATGCATTTCTTAATGAAACCCTAATGTGGGTATTTCTGTATTTGAAGAAAACTATGCTTTAAACTGCATTTTATTGTCTTTGAAACTCGAATCATGGGAACATTGTATGAATCCCTGCATTTTGACAAAACCCCATTTGGGTGTATAACATTTTGAGCATAACAACCTATTGTTTCATAAACAAAAATATGTGAATAACTTTAAATCTTTGTAATCTCTCATTTTCTGATGAAAGCTTGAGACTCTCAACATATCTCCATGCATTTCAGGCTCCCTCTTTTTTTTTAATTTTGGCAACAAACTCTTCAAAAATTTCATTGTTCTTGAGATAAACTCCATAATTTGCACTGTTTACTGTCGTTATTAAAAGATAGGTCACTGCTATTCCAAAATAGAAAGTATGAAAAAACATTTCAAGGCAAACAGTCTTAAAGAAAACAGCAAAACAACACTCAAAACAACAACTTGTCAGCATGGCAGAATGATAACTTTACTAGAACAAGTTGCTTGATTGGCATTCCTTTGCATTTTCTATACTTCTATGCGTTGATCCGATTAAGCAGATTAAACCCACTGTTCACCTGTAGTTTGCAGAAACTTGTTACTTGATTGTTATGAATGTACAGTTGGTTTAATGATTTGATGGACAACTTGCTTTACCTTTTCAGTCGTACTTACTTCCTTGATGACTTATGATGACTGTAATTTCTCTCTCGCCCCTCTTGTGACATGAAAGGATAGCATGTCGGGCTCTACCCTTGTGGGAGCCTGTGTTTTCCCCATATGCTTGGTTTTCGAAGATAAAAAGCTACATGGCTTTTCCTATACTTGCATAAGAAACAAACAACATTAGCATAAAAAACAAATAAATCATGTTTGTGTTGATGCCTCTCTTTCCAAAGCTCATATCTCTGTTCTCTCTTTGATTGTTTCAATGCATGGTTAGTAGCACGTTATATTATTGTTGATGGTTCATATAGGTGTATTCATAGTCGGAGCCTCTGACATCTCTCTCTTCCTTCATATAGGTCAATGGGGCTCAAAGAAAGACAAATGGTGCACCACTTCTGCGTCGGTCGTCAGCCAATCGGGCAATGATGATTATGCTTATACTTATGTGATTTTCCCTTATGCATCTTCCATAGTGTAGTGTGCTACTTGTGATGTACTATTACAGTCACATCCACAGCTTGTGTGGATACTTGTTTCTATTCTTTCTGCTTTTCATTTGGAAAAGGAAAAATGCATTTTTAGCAAATTTGTATCAGCATTTGTATTCTCGCGATCAAATGAAAAGTTGTAAATATGAATCATTTTATGAAATGAATGAAAGCATTTGAAAAAATTTATTGTTTACTCAATTGATTGTGAAGTATTGAATAAACAACTCTGAAATTATGATCCCTCTTTCCAAAGCATAACTGTTACTTAATGAACTAAACGAAGTGCAAAACAGCACTCGAGCACATTCAAAAATAACTATATTTCACATCTAGATATAATAGTATTTAAATCAGCTCCATTATTTGAGCCATAGAAAAATATTGGTAACAGTAATACTCTGTAATGAGTGGGGGTTCGATCAATTTGATCATTTTCTACATTGTATGCTATACGAGCATTGTAAGAGTGTGAGAGAATAACTATAATCAGATTTTGGTTATACAAGGTTGATTAGGGAAATGTAATGTTCTTGTGAATTAGCACTCGAAAGTGGAGTCTCTAACTCTATATTTAATCTTATTTATTGTAATACAAAGTGGCTTTACTTGGTGTGTGGGTTTTTCTCCTGTAAGGGTTTTCCCATGTAAATATTGTGTTCAATTTTGTATGTTTTTGAAATTTTATATTCTCTTGTAATGTTGTTGTTCATCTTAATGATTGTAACATGAATTAAATGAAATTTTCTGCACTTCTTTCTTGAGAATTTTGCATTTGAAAGGTGTTTCTGCACTTAGATTTCCTTACATTTTCTAATGAAATATGATAAGCTTTCCTGGTATTACAATGTAGAAGAATGACATCACACTTTTAATGGATTTTTTTAGTGGATAGATAATATAAATTTACACCATTCTATTTAATTTACATATCTCGAGATATTAAAACTTTTTAGCAACACTATCTATTAGGAAGGTTTATTTTATATTTTAAGAAAACAATTTTTTATTTAATTAAGAAACAACATATTTTTTTGGGTGATGCAAGATTTATCTTACACCTTGGATGCTCCTACATTAGGCACCCGAGGTAATTTGAAAAGTGCCCCTATCATTTCTTAAGATTTAGAGGGAAACCAATATGGTTAACCTCAACTTTAGATAATCATGAAAAATATTCAACATGCCTTCCTCTCCATTTGACCAAGTACTTTGCATATTGCATGTTCCTTGTACTTTCTAAAGTAGGTGTCAAAATTTTCCACTCCGCATCTATCAATTCATTCTCCATATCTCCTTTATGATATTCTATCAAATTAACAATGTTAAACATAAGTGAAATACGAATCTCACTTGCCAACTCTACCTCATAAGCATTTTCTAAATCATGATTCTTTAGGATCTTGCATGGTCCAAAATTCTACATCTTTAACTTATTTTTGTTTATGCTAAATACTAAAATACTGATTTAGATCTCTAAATTCAAAATAATAGCTTCAACGTAACACCAATGAAGCCTTTCCTAAATAAACACATACAAAAATGTAAACTAAACTATGGAAAAAACATTCATTCAAAAGAAAACTAACTCCATTGTGCTCCTATCATTAAGATATTAATTTATTCATTTGGTGCTCTAATATTGTCACAAGAACAAATGCAACAAGAAGCTATGATGAATGGAAGAGACGATTGTTTGATCAAAATTGAATGTATGTTCTTTTTGGTGAGAAGAGAGGGCTTATATAGATATGTTCACGTAGATTCATGTTGTCGGAGAAATGTGGGATAAAAGAGTGCAATTGAGAAATCAATGTTTATCCCATATTCTTTAATCAAATGAAATTGATGGGAATGAGAGAGATAAATTGGTGAATTTATGATATAATGGAGGTTTAGAAGTTTAGAATAAAGATGGATTTGTGAATTAATGGATGATTAAATGGATTTATGTATTTAAATTATGAAATATGTAAATGGATAAAGATTAATGTGGTATGAATGAAAATGATATTTTAATGATATGCAAATAGAATAATATGAAATGATTTATGGATAAATGATTCTGAAAATGGATAAATACTTATAATATAAATGAATGAATAAATGCTTATAAATTCTTATAATATGTTAATAATTTAAATGAATTAATTCAAATAGAGGAAATTATTAAATGAATTAATTAAACAAATATTAATATCCATTTAATTAATAGATTAGGATCTCCTTTTCCCTTATATTTATCTAGTCTCAGTATGTCCTAGTGACTAGGAAAAGGTGGCATTGGTATGCTCGGGTCGAAAGGATCGGGACATATATCCTTAATCAAGAACTTGTGGGATGATGTTTTACTATTGGTCAAAGTATCCAATTCTTTCTTAGTGCTCTAAGCTCATCCAAAATAGGATTGTTTGTAGGTGTGGGTTCTGATGTCTTTGAAGATTTCTTGTAACTTGGTTGTAAATAAAAGGGTTTGTGATATTTGATTATATCCTCATTGTTTTTTTTTGTATTCTTAGGTTCACTAGATTCATATTTGTCATTCATTGTGAGTAAGGATATTTCAAAATTAGTCTCTGAGGTAGTTTGATTCCTTCATCAGCAAGGGCCTTGAAGTATTGTTGTGGGTTACGTTTGACTACCTCTGTAAGCAATTTAGTGAATATATGATAATTAAGTGTTTCATTTATATGGGATTGGGTTATTTCTTTGTTATCAATTTCATTTGTTTCACTAGTTACAACACTAATGTGATCTTCCCTATCAAAGTCTTTTCCCAAAGGGTTCCCTTCTTCTTGAAACATTTTTGCTCATGTTCTAAGGGTCATGGGTGATTGTTCTGATCTTCAACCAAGGGCAAGATAATGTATGAGACCTAAGATTAGGATATGACTCTAAGATGAGATATAAGAATGGTATGGTATCATAAGCTTGATATGATAAGAATGCAAGAGCTCAAAGGAAACTCTAGGTCTGAAGCTAGTTATGATATAAGGCTTTACTTGTGCTATGATGGATAGATACCAGGACAAATGATCAAGAGAGGGTATGTAGGAGAAGATGAACTCCAATAGGATTTTTATACTCAAGGATAATGATAATTCCCTAACTCAAGGATGATAAACCTCAGATGGGTAGTTTTCTGATTGTGAGAAGCTAAGTATCCCAACCCATAGCTAAGGTCAAGGAAATGCCCCAATGAGGAATAGGACCAACCTAGTATGCATGGAAAAGAGAGAAAGTGAAGGGAATTCTGAAAAATTAACAAGCCATGGTGAGTGTGAAAATGTCATTATGAAGTGGAGGGTGAATTGAAATGGGATGGAAAGATCAAGTGGAGCTCCAAAGGAAAGAGGAGTGAAGCCTCTACACATTGCATTGATTCCTCAATTTTCACCATGGTACTTGGTCAAGGTGCCACCAAAGTGGTTTTCACCATTGAATGAATTGATTTCTCTTTACTTTTTTATTTTTGTAATTTTTTAGGACTTTTTTCCATTTTTTTCAAGCATTTTTCAAGACGTTTTTCCATTTTTTAAATATTTTTCAGGACTTTTAAAAGGGTATATTGTCTAAAGTACTTAGGTATAAAACCTATGGATATGCATACTATTGATGGGATTACTTAAAAATTCATCTCTTGGAGTAGATAACCATTATGCCTCATATCCATATGATGTTGCCATGATCTAGGGATGACGATGTCGGATGAAGGGATATGATCTAGATGAGTGGAAGTGGAAAGTATGAAGGATGATAGATGTGGTGGATGAAAGAGGATATGGTATGATCCCTAATATACACACTACATGGGCAATCAGGCTTCAGACAAAAAGGACCTTGGGTGACTGATGAGGTAGAGTACATGAAGGGGTCATCGTTAAAGATACATTGGAAGACATCACCAATGGTGTGATATGATAGATATGTGAACATGGATGGGTGTAATGGAGTATATGGTATGAGTGAGAGTCACGTGGATGGAGACCTTGGATCAACAAGCTCATTTTTTGAATTTTTTCCTTGATAGATTCCCCCAATGATTTTTGATGGAGAGGCATACTTGGAGATCAACTTTTTTTCACTTTTGACTTTTATTTTTGATTTGTCCAATAGCTTTTTATTTTGGCTAGGGGACTTGTCTTGATCTTCTTTTGTTTTTTATTTGTCCAATAGATTTTTATTTTGGATAAGGGACTTGTCTTGATCTTCTCTTATTTTCATTACGTCTCTTAATTCTTGGTCTTCTTTTAAATATAAATCTTTCATCGAAGATTTTCCTTTATTCTTTTCTTGAGATATGAATTTTTTATCCATGTCTATGATGTGGATGGATCTGAGGGAGATGGAGGAAATAGTCGACGTGGAAAGAATGTTTAGTGGATGAATGGGAGTGGTGATGCTATCAATGGATTCTTTGGGATTATCCTTTTCAACATTGCTAATGTCAACGAAAGCTTGCACATCCTTAATGACTTGCCAAGATGGCTTAGTAGAGGTGATAGTAGGATACACATATCCTATCCTAGGGTAGGTGGGATGGAAATATGATGATTGGATATCCTCAGTGGGGTCATGATCAAAGAGTGGGTTATCATAGATGTCCTGTTCAAATAGGGGGTTATCATAGATATGAAAAGCTTGAGTGGAAGTAGATGTGGCAAAGGTAGGTGTAGCATCATGATCCAAAAAGGTTTCAATCCAAGAACATCCATCTTTTGCCATTCCTTCTACAATTGTCTTATCATCATTGTTGGAAGTCTGACCATTCTTGATGACATTACCATTGTCTTTCGGTAGTAAATTATCCATACGGTATTCTCCGCATTCCATATCATGGATTTGGAACTTGGGGTTTGAAGATGCAGTAAATGAAGTGGATAATTTTAAGAACTCAGGATCAAGATATGCCTGAGAAGGAAGTACTTCATGATTGCAAGATATTGTGATTTCAGTTTTAGGGCTTAGATTATGGAAATACATGAAAGGGTTTGGATCTCCTTGTATTGTGATTTTGACACCATTATGTGGGAATTCAATTCACTAATGGTATGTAGAAGGTACTACTTGCATTGCATAAATCTTAGGTCTTCCAAGGAGGATGTTATATGTCAGAGGGAGATCAAGAACTTGGAAAACAACATCCTTTACCACAAGCCCAACCCTGATTGGTAGAGTAACTGATCCTTAGGATAAGAATTCTTCTTCATCATATTTCTTTATGGTAATATTTTTCCTTGGATCAACTACATTTTTAGAGAATCTTAATTTTGTGATCAATTCTTGAGTACAAATATTAAGACCTGCTCCTCCGTCTATCAAAGCTCTCTTGATCTTGACATTATGGACAAGGAATTCAATATGTAAAGGTGCATTATGTGGTTGTCAAAAGGATGAATCATCATTCTCAATAAAAGTGAGAGTGTGAGGAGAGGTGATGTGTCCCACCATAGCTTGGAATTGATCCACATTTAGGTTTATAGGCACTGTATCATTAGTAAGCACTTTATCTAGGATAGATTTATGCTCAAGAGATAGTTGTAGCAACTCAAGTATGGAAATTTATGCAGGAATTTTACCTAAATGCTCTATGAGGTTGTATCATGAAGTTGGTGCAAAGGGTTTGGGATTAGGACCCCTAAGGGTAACTATGCCTCTATGGGTAGTGAAATGAAGAAAATTGGGGGCCTCTCTTTCGCTTCTAGGGTTTTGGACCTAGAAGGAGGGAGGCCAATCTTCACACACTTCACTCAAGAAAAATCCCTTGACATTTCAATGCAAATGAGATTGAAATTTGGAAAAGGGACTATTCTAAGGGATGAAGTATGTCAAATGAGGGGTTCATCACCAAGTGTAAACTTGGAAAAGACAATGAATTGCAAAACACAATGTGATATGTGAAATGACCTAGAAAGATGAACAAAATGCAGTAAAAATATATGAGACTAAAAATGGGCACCTGAAAGATTAAACAAGGTAGAATGGAGGTTTGGATCACTGAAAAATATGCTCTTGAAGTTGAATTGGACTCATTTTCCAAGTTGGGTGAATAAGTCTATTTTTTTGGGAGAATGCACTAGAGCAGGTTTTAGCCAAAAGGGTATCCAAATCTATAAAAATCTTCATCAGACCTATATAGTGGGACTCATTCGCCAATAGTGGTGAATCAGTCCATTTTTGCTTTTAAAAAAAAAATTGAACTTGATTCTATGTCTCTCGGTCTACTTTACTCTTTTTGACTGGTTTCTAGATCCAAATATGCAAAATACCACTTGTAGGTCTTCTCCAAGCTTCTCCAATGCTTGATGACAATTTTGATAACTTTAGAGACTTGATAGCTTTTCTCCAACTTGGCTTCATGGAAAAAGCGCAACCTAGCCCAACAAATCACACACAAGAAGAGGGGAAAATGTTGCGGGGGTAGAGAATAGAGGTTTTCCTTTGTCAAACCCCTTGTTGGTAATTAAACCTAGAAATAAAATAAAATATGAAAGGAGAGTGATGGATGAACAAACTATAATGTTGCAACTCACCAAAACCTAGCAATAAGGTGCTACAAAAATGTTTGAAATGGCTATAATGGATGTGGTCTTTGACTCTTGCTTGATGTTGATAGATTTTGAATGTAATTCTTGCTTGAGTCATTAACTCTACATCATAATTTTTAGCATAATAACAAACATGAATAATGAAACCTTTGACATGATGATTAGTGCTCGAAGAATTCTCTTGAATGCTTGATAATCTACCCTTAAATGACTTCAATGCCCTTTCTCAAGTGCTCTTGTGAACTTAATTTTCTATAAGGATCACTTCATTGCTTGTTAGGATGGAAATGAGTGAAATAAACATGTATTTATACTCAATTATGCAATAATTCTTAAAATTGCAATACTACAAGCCGACATTAGATCTAGGAGAATAAAATCCCACCAAAATTTTGAATTAAATTTGAATTTTGATCACACGATACTGATTTTCCCAAGGTGGCTAATGAGTCCAATCACACATAATATATGGGACCAAAAATGAAAAGTGCCTAGAAATGTGTGAAACCTGCATTGAGGCCAAAATGACCTAGGTAGGACTCATTCGCCCAAGATAGTGAATGAGTCCCAAAGACTAAATATGGGCCACACAAGCTAGGAACACCTAAATTATGATTGGTTATTACTTTGTGTAGGGATTATCCTCAAAAATATGCAATAAACGAGGCTTGTGGATGCAAAATGGGGCCAATTAAAGCATAAGAAATCCCAATTATTAATGACAAGCCTAGAGGAATGTGAAAGTGTGTTACAAAACTTTACAAAACTCTAAATAAGGAAAGATTAATGTTGATTATGATTAAAATTATGTTCATTATTCTTACTTAATTGATAAAACCCTAGAAAAGTGTGAAAGTGTGTTACAACACTCCACAACACTTTAGCAAGGTACCATAAAATAAATTAGTTCACAAGGGCCCAAGACCTATGTTAATGTGTTATCCACATTACAACACTAAATCAAGGCAAAATTAAGAAAAAATCCACAAGGAGGACCCAAACAAGTGCGAAAATGTCCAACGACCCATTTTTCGACACTATAGGTAGTAACATTGCAATTATGTTCTTTTCCTTTTATAATGAAAGTGTTCACATAATTATCAACCTCACTAATGTTGTTTATAATATTATTGAATACTTAGAAATAGTATAGTTTACACCATCACTAGAGTCAAAGACCTTTCCTTTTATCATTTTCATGCTTAGGGAATGGGTTTTAAAACATCTCATGATAAAAGTTACTAGAAGGAGTGTGTAAGTCAACTGTTATCTTACCATCATTAATAAGCTCTTATATTAGATGTTGAAGTTTATTACAACTATTAGTCTTATGTCCTTTGTGTCTATGATAATCACAAAAGTGATCCTCATTCCACCATGGGGGTTTGACTTGTGGCTTATATTCGTTCATCTCATATAGTGTTATAAGATTATTTTCAAGGAGTTATTTTAATGCAAATTCAAGCGATTGTCCCAATGGTGTAAAATTTCATTTAGGGAAACTTCTTTATTTTTATTTTCCTTTATCTAAAGATGAACCTTTAAGGTTGTAGATAGGTGATGATATTTTATTTTTTTCGCATTAAGAACTCTGTCATTGACTACATTCTTGTTCTTTACCCAAAAAGGTGTCTTGTTGTTTGAGCTTGATTTTTGATCTTTGTCATTATTAAGTTTAATAGTTTCATCATTGATGAGATTTTGTTCAATTCAAAATCCCATTTCTATGAATTCATCAAAGGAATCCAAGCATTTGAGGCGAACTTCCCTTCCAATTTCCTTGTTCAAATTTTGACAAAGGAGATCGACCAATTATTTGTCTGGAATGATATAAGGTAATCATTTTTTTAAATGTCTCCATCTTAGTAATAATGTCACAAAATATTCTCCTTGTTTTTGTTTGTTGTTAAAAAGGTTTGTCATAGTCACTTTCAGTTCATAGTTGAAACTATAATTGGAGACAAATTTATTATCCATTTCTTGAAAATATTTGATGGTTCAGAGTAATCATGAAAACCATTCCATAGCTTCTCCTCCTAGACTGTGAGGGAATAATCTCATGAGGTATGTCTCATCAACTGCAAATTCCAAGGTAGAAGCACAAAATTCTCGAGTGGTCTTTAACATCTCCTTTTCTCTTGTATTTATTTAGTCTTGGTATGTCCCAATGACTAGGAAAAGGTGGAATTGGTATGCTCAGGTCTAAAGGATAAGGACATGTATCTTCAATGTAGAACTTGTGGGATGATGTTTTACTATTCTTGAGAGTATCCAATTCTTGTCTCAATGCTTTAAGCTCATCCAAAATAGGATTGTTTTTAGTTCTGGGTTTTGATGTCTTTGAAGATTTCTTGTAACCTGGTTGTAAATAAAAGGGTCTGTGATCGTTGATTCTATCCTCATTGTTTTTTTTTGTATGCTTAGGTTCACTAGATTCCTATTTTTCATTCATTGTGAGTAAGGATATTTCAATATTAGGAGGTATTTTGATTCCTTCATCAACAATGCCATTGAAGTATTGTTGTGGGTTATATTTGACTACCTCTATAAGCAATTTAGTGAATCTATCATCATTAAGTGCTTCATTTATATGAGATTCAATTATTTCTTCGTTATCAGTTGCATTTTTTTTACTAGTTCAAACACTAATGTAATCTTCCCCATCACTAGTTCAAACACTAATGGGTTCCCCTTTTCTTGAAACATTTTTTCTCTTGTTCTAGGGGTCATGGGTGATTGTTTTGATCTTCAACCCAAGAAAATATACTGTATGAGACCAATGATTAGGATATGAATCTTAGATGAGATATGGTAATGGTATGGTATGATAAGCTTGATATGATAGAATTCAAGAGCTCAAAGGAAACTCTAGGTTTGAAGCTAGTTATGATATAAGGATTTACTTGTGCTATGATGGATAGACACAAGGACAAATAATCAAGAGACACTATGTAGGAGATGATGAACTCCAAGAGGATTTCCCTACTCAAGGATAATGATAATTTCCTAACTCAAGGATGATAAACTTAAGGTGATACAAGTGATTAATAGCCAAAGGTTTGATTTCAAGACCTAGGAAGAGTAGCCTAAGTTCAAGCTAAAGGTTTGTTTGAGAGATTATGGATATGCAAGGGCTAGGCAGAATGCAAGGATTGAAAGATCAGAACTGAAGGATGATTCCCCTAAGAGATTTGAATGATAGGTTCATTTTGGATGTTTTTGATGTTTAAATTTTTGGATTTGTGAGTTTGAGATGTTGTAAATTCCTTGGTGTGATGTTTGGTTGTGATTTGTTTTGATCACACACATAAAAAAAGGTAGAAAGAATTTTTTTGAGTTTTATCTTGGTGTGAAATGGAAAACACTTTGTACAACCCTAGGTTGGTAGGGAAACCACTGGTTGATATCCCCACTTGGATTGCTCCAACCACTTAAACAAGGGGGAAAAATAGAGATTTGTTGGCACTGGATCCCCTCCATGTCACTCACTTCTCATGCTCACCAAGTCTTAATTCCCCAAAGAGGAATTCCTACCTCTACAAATGCTCAGTGAAAACATGGGGTGGCTTCAAAGGTTTGATCTCCTATGATCAGGGAGCATATAAAAATGTTTTTGGCCACTAAAACAATTGGTTCTTAGTAAGGGAATCCTTTCAAGGTGGCTATGCATTCAACAAGATTAGGTCAAGATTATGGTCAATCAAGAGGCCTCCCAATCCCTTCCTAAGAAAGGATTTTTACATAGCTCACGAGGCTACTGAGGGTGGCACTTGTCGGTATGACACATCCATAAATGTTTCTTAATGACTTTTGTCAAAAAGAACTTTTCTTATATAGCAGTTTGGAAGAGCTTGGGTTTAGCTTGTTACCACTTGGGTCATTCCCACCTTTTGAAGCGGGGTGGTAGGCCCTCTAAAAAAATGTACTCAAAATCAAGGAAGTACATTATTTGATCTCCCAAATTGCACAAAGTGCAAGGAGAGATCATACAAAATTCTTTTTCCTCACACTCACATGGGGTTCATTTTAATTCCAAATCAAAATATGTGTGTGGTTATACAAAATTTCGAAGGAATGATTTTGATTCTCAAGATCACTGAGTGGTGCGAGAGAATAGCATATGCATTCAATGAAAAAAATGCAAACCACAAAACATGGAAAACACTTATTAATTTTCACCCTTGCATATGATAAGACAAGAACTTGAGTGAGTTCATTTTTAGACCATTGAATCCAAATGTGATCTAATCTATAAAAACAAGACATGATGTTGCAAGATTAAATTATTTGACAATCGAACCTGCAACACATTGATTAGTAGTTTTAGTCATTGTTCTTCAACAAATGAGAGTTTAAGTTTTTTTTTGTTTTTTCAAGTCTCTAACATGCGAGCCTACACAAAAACCAAATTAACAAAATTACACCCGAAATTTTTAAAAAAACTAAACTAAAAAGAAAAGTAACATTTAATCTAGAATCTAATTAATCTAAATTTAAAAAAAAAATTAAATCTAAAACTAAATTAGAAAAATCTAAATTAAATCTAAACTAGATTAAATAAAATAAAAAATCTAAACTAAATTTAATTTTAAACAAAATTAAATTTAAATGTAAATAAATTAGAAAAAACTAGATTTAAAATCTAAACTAAATTATAAAATCTAAATTTAAAATTAAATCTAAACTAAATTAAGTCTAAATTAATACTAATCTAAAATTAATCAAATCTGAAATATATCTAAATCAAAATTAAAATCCAAATTAACAAATAAAATGTATTCTAAACTACTTGTTAAAATAACTAGTAGAATAAAAATCAATAAAAATCAATCCAAATGCCAAAATTATGTCAAAAAATCTTGAGAACCAAACTATAGCAAAAATCATGGCCCAAATTCTTAGCATGTGATAAATTTGTCATTTCCCTATTTTGTCAAATGTGAAATTGATTTAACAACCTTCTAAAATTTGGTCCTTAACACCTTATAGCTCTACTTGGTCAATGGTGATTAGCGAATAGTAGTCCCACCATTTGTTGTTCGCTTTTATTGTACCGCTATTGAAGGGGTGTGCGGGAAAACTAATCTGGAGATCGCAAAGCTATTCTTGTATTTTCCATGTTCGAAAAATTGTGTGAGTGGTCGATCTATATAGAATAGGTGGTTGTGGCAAAACAACTTTGGGCATGACTTTTATTGGGAGAGTTTTGAAGGAAAAGTGTTTCATTCTAAACTTCAAAGGAAATAATCCCACAAAGAATGTAAAACGAGCTCTTAGATCTTGACTGATGCAGATGAATAATCTTTGAAATCAGTGGAGAGCACCCAATAGGTTCGCATCAAAAACAATATAGAAGAAATATATTATGAAGTTGAACTATGGCAAGATTGTAAAAGAACATTTTTTTAAGAGCAGTATATTTGGCATCCTCAAATTACATATTATGATTTGCAACACAATTTTTTTGACTTCAGACACTTCAAAAGAAAAAAATGTATAGTTGATGAGGTTCGCATTATTCTGGTGACTAATATATCACAATTCAAGAAGTATCTTTACAGATCGATGAAAATGAAAAATGTGAAAGCATATGCCACTAGCAGATATATATGCAAAATCTCATTTCCGGACCTGTCCTCAAACTTCATGCAAAATGTGGAAGCATACGAGTTGTTTTCTTAGCATCTATGCATGAAAAATGTGAAATTTTAGTAGTTATGCATGCAAAATGTGAAAGCATAGATAAACATCATAAACTAATTTTATGCTTATGCTAAAAATTGAAAAACTGATTTAGATTTATAAATTCAAAATCATAGCTTCAACATAACACCAACGAAGCCTTTTCTAAATAAACACATGCAAAAATGTAAACTAAATTATGAAAAATACATGCATTCAAAATAAAACTAACTCCATTATTATCCTATTATCAAGATCTTGATTTATGCATTTGGTGCTCTTATATTTTCACAAGCACAAATGCAACAAGAAGCTATGATGAATGGAAGAGACGATTGTCTGACTGAAATTGAATGTATGCGCTTTTTGGTGAGAAGAAAGGGCTTATATAGATATCCTCACAATAGATTCATGTTTTGGGAGAAATGTGGGATATAAGAGTGCAATGGAAAAATAAATATTTATCCCATATTCTTTAATCAATTGAAATTGATGGGAATGAGGGAGATAAATGGGTGACTTTATGATATAATAGAGATTTAGGAGTTTAGAATAAAGATAGATTTTTGAATTAATGGATAATTAAATGGATTTATGTATTTAAATGATTTAATGAAATATGTAAATGGATAAAGATTAATGTGATATGAATGCAAATGATATTTTAATGATTATGCAAATGGAATGCTATGAAATAGTTAATGGATAAATACTTATAATATAAATGAATGAATAAATGCTTATAATATGGATAAATGCTTATAAATTCTTATAATATGTTGATGTTTTAAATTAATTAATTAAGCAGATAATAATATCCATTTAATTAATAGATGAAAAAATAGAATGATTGTGAGGAAAATTTTTAAGTGTCTACAATTGTATGTACCAACTGGAAACCTCTCCTTTTGCAAATGAACCATGACTTCATCTCCTACCTAGAACTCCTTATACCTCCTTTTCTAATCTACCTTATCCTTACACTAAGAGTTCATATTATTGATATGTTTCTTCACCTCTTCATGCAAATTCTTCAGGTTCTCAGCAAAATCTTTAGCCTTGACACCACTCTTCTCCTCATCCATATTTCTTAGTTTAGAAGAATTTCTTGGACTACTCCCATACATAATCTGGAATGGTGATTTATCAATGATCCTATTGACAGAATTATTATAAGAAAATCCTACCTATGGTAAAATAAAATCCCATCCATTAGGTTGATCTCCTACTAAGCATCACAGTAGGTTATCCAAACTCCTATTCACCACCTTCATTTGTCCATTAATCAGTCTATGATGTGAGGAACTAAAATTCAAATTGGTCTTCAACTTCTTCCACAATGTCCTCTAGGAATACCTAAAAAGATTGGCATCTCAATCCAGAACTATGCCCTTGGGTAGTCCATGTAGTCTCACCACCTCTCTAAAAAATAACTATACAACATGAACAAAATCACTAGTCTTATGACCCGTAATGAAGTATGTCATATTTGAAAACAAATCCACTAAAACAAATATGAAATTGAAAGGTGGAAAATTGGATCCGTTTTCACCTTTCAGGTTTAGGACCAAAAGGGGTAACTTTCACTAACTTTCACTCAAGAACAAACCCTTGAGATCTTAAAGGAGAAATGGATCTTGTGAGAGGGTTATCCTAAGGGCTAAATATGCTCTGAGGGGTTCACTACCAATTTTAGAGTTGGAAAAGACAATTAAATACAAGATGAAATTGTAAACCCTAGTTGAATGCAAACTAACTCTAAATGACCTATAAAGATGAATGAAATGCAACAAAAAACTACAAAATAGAAAGTGTGCACCTACAAATCTAGAGAAGGTTGAATGGACGTCTGGATCATTCAAAAATCAATTGTCATGGTAGACTAGGACTCATCTGCCAAGCTAGGCGAATCAATCCTATTTTTAGAAAGCTGTGCAGGAAAAAGTTTCTACCAAAAGGGTATCTAGATATGCAAAATGTTGAAAAATTACTAGAACTAGGACGCATTCACTAGAAGTAGCAAATCGGTATAGTTAGGATTTTCTACAACTTTCAAAGTTGATTCTTCTCTTTCTTATTTTCTCTGCCCTTCTTGACTAATTTCTAGATCCGAATCTTCAATTTTCAACATGTAGGTGATCTCCAATGTTCTCCAAGGCTTGATGAGAACTTTGAATGATTTGCATCTTTTCTCGAATCTTGCTCTTAAGGAAATCTACAACCTAGCCCTGCAAATCACACAAAAAGGAGAGGGAAAAAATTTATTGGGTTAGTGGATAGGGGTTTGCCTTGGTCGAACCCCTTGTTGGTAATTAAATCTTGAAATGAAAGAAAATATGAATGGAGAATGATGAATGAACAAAAAGAAATTTTACAACCCACCAAACCCTAGCAATAGAGAGCTACAAATATGCTTGAAATGGCTACAATGGATGTGGTTCTTGACTCTTGCTTGAATGATGTTGATCTTGCTTGAAACACTTGGTTGAATCATAAACTCTACATCACAATTGTTAGCACAATAACAAACATGATATATCAAATCCTTGACATGATGATTGATACTAGAAGAATGCTCTAAAATGTTTGAGAATCTACCCTAGAATTCTTAATGATCTCTTGATTGCTTGTTGGATTGCTAGGTGTCAAATATGAGTGAAAGAACCTTGTATTTATATTCAATTATGTAAGAATTCCTGAAATTACAACACTACAATCTAACATCAGATCTAGGAGAATAAAATCCCGTTGGAAATTTGAATTAAATTTGATTTTGGGTCACATGAGACTCATTCACCAAAGGTCATGAATGAGTCCCACCAGACATAATGTATGGGACCAAAAACCAAAAATGCTTAGAAATGTGTGAAAACCAGTTTGAGGCCAAAAGATCCAGGTGGGACCCATTCTTCCATGCTAGTGAATGAGTACCAAATCCCTAAATCTAGGCCAAACAAGCCTAGAACACTTGAATTATGATTGGTTCATGATTGGTATTGAGATTATCCTAGAAAAGATGCAATAAATGAGGCTTGTGGATGCAAAATAGAGCCAATTAAAGCATACGAAAGCCCAATTATTAATAACAAGCCTAGAGAAGTGTGAAAGTGTGTTACACCACTTTACAACACTCCAAATAAGGTAGGATTAAGGCTGGTTTTTATTAAAATTATGTTTACTATGTTTATTTAATTGATAAAACCATAGAAAAGTGTGAAAGTATATTACAACACTTCACAACACTTAACAAGGTAGCATTACAATCCATTAGTTCACAAGGTCCCACAAGACCAATGTGAATATTTCATCTACATTGAAACACTAAATCAAGGAAACATTAAGCCTAATTTCAAGGAGGCCCAAAAGGATGTGAAATTTGAGGGATCATTTTCCTGCACTACAAAATCATGCCTCTTTGTGTCCTTCACTTGATCTAAGAACAAAATCCATAATAATGTTCTCCCAAAATCTAGATTTGATACCACTTTTATGAAGGTACTCCTTAAAATATGTAACCAACAACAACAATAGAGATTGCTACTGGAAACAAAATGAAGAAGGAAGCAAATATTTTCTACTATCAGCGAAATGGAAATGAAATTACAACATTACAACTTCCATCACATGGGATTTTTATTACATAAATCTATGAATCTACGAATTGGAGGCACAATCTACTTTGCTCTACCCTCCCATGGTCTCTCAAGTAGAGGTAATGTCTGATACAATCCACTATTCTGACTTGTTCATTTTCACCATTGATATACTCTTCAAAATTTTTACAAGATTCTTCACATCTTGTTGTAACTATGGCCAGCAATAATTCTCACTAACAAGAGCAATGGTCTTATCTCAACCAAAATGTCCAGCCAATCCTCCACTATGTTTCTCCTTGATTAAATTCTCCCTCGTGGAACTATTTGGAATGCACAACTGATTCCCTCAAAAAAGCATACCATCTTGGATTATAAAATCCACCCAACTCATCCCATCCAAAGTGATAGGCTCCATGCAAGCTCTCCAAGCCTATGCAAAATCAAGATCCTCAAGATACAACCTCTCAAGTTCATTGAACCCAACAACTT